>JAVDOI010000320.1:60000-96739 GCA_032191485.1 Leptoclinus maculatus
TGTTACACTTTTCGTGTGTGTGTGTGTGTGTGTGTGTACGTACGTACGCTGCACCTCTTCAGCTCCATGTAAAGCAGGTGTTTTTCTTCGTCTGTACCTCTGAGCGTTTCACATGGACCTGAACCCAGACCTTAAAGTCCAGACCTTCTAGTCCGTCTCAGTTTTTCTCAGGTCCATCGGGAGACACCTCAATGCAAAGAAATAAATCTCTGCCAAAGACTCGCCTGTAAATTCCAAACAGTTGCAGAACTTTTTCAGTCGAAGGTTTGAATAGATTCGTGCAGGCAGAGGACCAGGATCCAGGATCCTGTTGACCCAGATCAGAGTCTGGCAGTCTGTCTGAGATGAACTGTTGTATAAAGCTCCTGTAGGATATTTTATTAAGTTTTTTTTTCATTGAAATGCTCTGAATGACAGATTTTTCTCTGGTGAACATTTACCCAGTATATATGTCTGGAGCTTTTATTGTGAAAGGTAAGAACAGAAGGAAAGGGATACGAAAGTTGGTTTTGGAGTCCGGTGCACTTGAAGTGATTGTTTGATGAACGTAGATCTTTTTGCTGCCTCGTGTAAACTTTCTGATGACAGAAACAACACTTCTTTCAGCTGCTCTGAGCTGCTGTTCAGGTGTTTGAGGTGAAGGATAAGGTGGAAACAAGTGTGGTCTGTTTCTAAGGTGTTGATGGTTTCATCAGAGCTGGTTCAGTTGGAGTCGTGTGTTTCTCAGGGTTGTGTTGGTGAGTTCAAGTTGTTTCAGGTCGTAGTGCGTTTGTGGTTCATCAGACACCAAAACAACACAACACTGTTATAACTGTCTCGTAAGCAGCATGAAATCTGCTTACGATTTCTCCTGTTTGGTCAGTGACCTCGTAGTGGACGTCAACCATTGGTTAGTGGACTGCCGTTGTGGGTTTTTTCATCCGATGAACAGAAGTGACCATATTTGGACTGAGGAGGAGTGACGTAGAGACACCGTATATGTCTCTCGTAGAGACCTGTCAATCACAGTAAGCCCCGCCCTAAAGCATCCCCTGTTTTATGGTCTGTTTGACTCTAAATGGACCATAATGTACTAAATGAACATCATGCTGTATTGAAGAAGACTTGAAACTAGAGATTGAGACCATAAACTCATGTTTACAATGTTTACTGAGGTAATAAATCAAGAGAGAAGTAGAGTCATTTTCTCATAGACTTCTATAGAACCAGAGGAGTCGCCCCCTGGTGGACACTAGAGAGAATGCAACTTTAAGATACTTCAGCTTCGGCTTCACTCGGCAGAAGCGGAGGTCGCACATTACACAGACTTAAAATCGGACCGTCTTTAATGTTTCGTCTGATGTCTGCATTTCCTAAAATGTTGGATTGTTCCTTTAAACGGACTCTCCTCCTGTCCGGCTGAAGAAAACTCTCAGCTCTCTGTCTCTGATTTGTAGATTCGGCTTCTCTCCCATGAGTCTGCTGCTGCTGCTGCCAAGTCTGAGTGTGGAAGGTAAATGTTGTAGACGATGCCCTACTTTGTGTCCAGAGTAAAGCTCCAGGTGGGACGAGCGTGGAAGACGAGACGAAGAATAATGACGCAGAGCAGATGGCAGAAAAACTAAGGTTGGATGAGGACGGAGAGGAGAAAGGAAGAGGGAGCGCTGCTTGAGGCCGAGATGAAACATTTGGCAACGCTTCTAGAAAGGAGAATTAAAAAGTAAAGAGGAAATAAACGAAAGGTCAAGAAAAAAGGGAGGCAGAGAGGATAATGGGTGAGAAGAAGACGAGGAGAAACTTTCATCTGAGATTCAGACTTCACTTCACCATCACAGTAGGGATGCAAATTTGCGGCAGATGCAATACTTCTTCAATAAAACGTTTAAATAGATTCAAGCAGGTAGAGGACCAACTACCGATGATTTTGCAATCGCCATCTTGGATTACGGCCGTCGCCATGTTTTTTGCAACCGATGAACAGAAGTGACCATATCTGGACTGAGGAGGAGTGACGTAGAGGCGCCGTATACATCTCTGGTAGAGACCTGTCAATCACAGTAAGCCCCGCCCTAAAGCATCCCCTGCTTTATGGTCTGTTTGACTCTAAATGGACCATAATGTACTAAATGAACATCATGCTGTATTGAAGAAGACTTGAAACTAGAGATTGAGACCATAAACTCATGTTTACAATGTTTACTGAGGTAATAAATCAAGAGAGAAGTAGAGTCATTTTCTCATAGACTTCTATACAACCAGAGGAGTTGCTCCCTGATGGACACTAGAGAGAATGCAGCTTTAAGACACTTCCACATCGGCTTCTCTCAGTAGAACCGGAAGTTACCGTCCTGGCTGATGAACTCTTGAAGGAGTAGTTTGTGGATCACAACAGAGACCTGGGTCAGCCACCGTCTGTTCTGGCTCCGCCTCCAGAAGCCTCCAGAAGTCATCCGGAGGAGCGAGCGAGCGTCGAGCAGCCGGGAGGATTCACAGTCCCGTGAGCTCGGCTGTAAATAAACACCAAAGACGTGAAGACAAACCGTGAGTCGACCTGTGAAACCTCTGGTGTCCTAAAAGCTCACATCAAAGCTGCTCCTCCTTCCTTCACACTCCGCTTCTTGTGTCTCCGTCTCCAGCTGTGATGAATCACCTTTTTCACTCCTGAATGAAATAAAGAAATATATTAAAAACTTCACTGCTGGTTTCCTTGGAAACGGGAGGCAGGAAGTGTAAAAGGAAAGCTAAACAAAATACAAACAACTACAAAAACAAGAAGATTGGAATGTTAAATGAGGCTGCGTGTTTGGGAAGTGAGCATTAAGTGAAGAATGGTGGGTTTTAATTCCAGCTGAATGTTTCTGAACATTTTCAAAGGCCTTTTCATTACACAGTTGCAAATTACCGGTTAATTACGCAGAGAAGCGCTTTCTTCTGTGCAACATCACTGGAACGTGAATAATTTAAAGAGATCAAAACATCGGTGGAGCGGAGGAAACAAACGTGATCTGAATGATTCATTCATTGTTTTTTAGTCCAGAGAAAGTAACAAATGCCTCGTTCCGTTTGTGTTCACACTTCATTCAAAATTGGACAGTTCTTTTATGAGGATCCCAGTATGACAGCAGCAGCTTATTCAAGAACACCTGCATGCAAACATGGAGTTAACCAGTAGACTGTCAGAGAAAGAGGACATGAGATCAGACCTGAGATCAGACATGAGATCAGACCTGAGATCAGACATGAGATCAGACCTGAGATCAGACCTGAGATCAGACCTGAGATCAGACCTGAGATCAGACCTGAGATCAGACATGAGATCAGACCTGAGGTCAGACCTGAGATCAGACCTGAGGTCAGACATGAGATCAGACCTGAGATCAGACATGAGATCAGACCTGAGATCAGACATGAGATCAGACATGAGATCAGACCTGAGATCAGACATGAGATCAGACATGAGATCAGACCTGAGATCAGACATGAGATCAGACATGAGATCAGACCTGAGATCAGACCTGAGATCAGACATGAGATCAGACCTGAGATCAGACCTGAGATCAGACCTGAGATCAGACCTGAGATCAGACCTGAGATCAGACATGAGATCAGACCTGAGGTCAGACCTGAGATCAGACCTGAGGTCAGACCTGAGATCAGACCTGAGATCAGACCTGAGGTCAGACCTGAGATCAGACCTGAGGTCAGACCTGAGGTCAGACCTGAGGTCAGACCTGAGATCAGACATGAGATCAGACCTGAGATCAGACCTGAGATCAGACCTGAGATCAGACATGAGATCAGACCTGAGGTCAGACCTGAGATCAGACCTGTCAGACCTGAGATCAGACCTGAGATCAGACCTGAGGTCAGACCTGAGATCAGACCTGAGGTCAGACCTGAGGTCAGACCTGAGGTCAGACCTGAGGTCAGACCTGAGATCAGACATGAGATCAGACCTGAGGTCAGACCTGAGATCAGACCTGAGATCAGACCTGAGGTCAGACCTGAGGTCAGACCTGAGGTCAGACCTGAGATCAGACATGAGATCAGACCTGAGGTCAGACCTGAGATCAGACCTGAGATCAGACATGAGGTCAGACCTGAGATCAGACCTGAGGTCAGACCTGAGATCAGACCTGAGATCAGACCTGAGGTCAGACCTGAGGTCAGACCTGAGATCAGACCTGAGATCAGACCTGAGGTCAGACCTGAGATCAGACCTGAGGTCAGACCTGAGATCAGACCTGAGATCAGACCTGAGATCAGACCTGAGATCAGACCTGAGATCAGACCTGAGATCAGACCTGAGGTCTACGTAGACCGTGCGTGGAGGAAGCTCAGCAGCTACAACAACTTTCACAATTAGTTACGGCACTTCTGTCGTTATTTTAATCCCAAACCACGATCTTTCCCTAAACCATAACTAAGTAGCTTCCTGTGAAAGGCTGAAGTTTATTTTGAAAAGACCTAACGAGCAGAAATCAACACGTGTTACTTTCTGTCGGATGATTCAAACCGTTTTGGAGAAAAGTTCCTGCACTCAACGTTTACTCACTAACATCACAAGCTGCTGTGTGTAAAATAAGGAATCCAATCTTCATCATCATCTTCACTTTCAGTGAGGAAATAAAGCTCGAAATGCAAATGAAGTGAAGGTTCAGTGTGACGTGAAAAATGGAGACAGATCTTCACTAATTGTTCCCATTTGGAGGCTCGTGGTGCTTTTCCCTCCATCTGTAACTGAGAAGTACATGAAGAGTAATGTAACATGTGTGTGTGAGTGTGTGTGTGTGTGTGTGTGTGTGTGTGTGTGTGTGTGTGTGTGTGTGTGTGTGTGTGTGTGTGTGTGTGTGTGTGAGGCTAATAGCTTCAGAAACGCTCCTCCATGAATCACCTCTGTGTCGGCGGTCGTTTTCTCGAGTGATGGATTCGTCTCATTTTGCAACATCAACTTCCAAAATAATACTAAAACAAACAAAATGTTCTCGGTTAATGTGGAGAGACGCTGCTGTTCACGAGTTTAAACCTCGTATCTTACAAACTGGTTTCCAAAGAATTAGTAGAATTACTGGATACGTTTTCTACCGTCTTGTTTCCTTTCATATAAAATGAGAAACCTGTTGTCGTGTTCAGTCTTCAGAGAGGAAAGAAAGCTTCTCACCATCCGCTGACGTGAACTCATTAACATCTCGTACTGGTGAATGATGCTCACTTTAGTTCTCAATATTTAGAGAAACGTCAGAGTGAATATTCTATTCTGTTCTATTCTAGTCTAGTTTATTGTAGTCTAGTCTAGTCTATGTACTATTATATTACTATTGTGTTCTATGTTCTATGTTCTATTCTCTTCAGTTCTATTCTGTGTGGTCAGACTGAGCAGTTTTCAGCCTCTGGGCGAAGTAAAGAGCAGTCACCATCTGGACGTGTGTGTGTGTGTGTGTGTCACTGCTGCTGTCACTCAGAGCCCTCAGGAAACCTTTCACACCTTGTCTTCCTCTCTGTTACCCGGGGTGAACGGGTGAGGCACCAAAATAAGAAACGGTGAGAAGCAGGAGAGAGAGAGAGAGAGAGAGAGAGAGAGAATCTCGCTGCCATCTTCACTGTGAAGGACAAAACCCTCCGTCTCTCTGCTTTGATATAGAACACATCTCCTCCAAACAGGCCGACTTCAAAGGCTTCACACACACCCCTACACACACACACACACACACACACACACACACACACACACACACACACCTGCTCAGCCATCTGAAACACCACACAGCTCAAAACATCCAGCTGAAGGGAAGGAAAGAAGGGAAGCAGGGAAGGAATGAGAGAGAGAGAGAGAGAGAGAGAGAGGTTCCTCCTCAGGTTAACACAAAGTATGGAGCGGACATCCTCCACTTGGTGCTCATGGTTAGAAAAAGAATATAAAACGGATACATAGTAGCCCAAATAGATGATACGAAGCAAAGGAGAGAGTCTATCAACTCTACAAAAAAGTTTAGCGTGCAGCGTGTCGTAAAATGCACTTTTCAAAAACGAATATAATTAATGGTACACACATGTTATATACCGACTTAACGATGAGATTCTGGGCAACATAATCATGTAAACCATTTTACACACTGCAAACACAATTATACACAAACTAATATAATCAACAAGAAGATTTACCACAATATCACGTATTTTTTGCCATGACTCGGCGAACTCCGCACTCCGGCGAGCTCTACTGACAAAAGGCTGACGGTTAACACGGCCGACCATTATATCTCAGAGCATGAGCATTCGACACAGAATCCAGAGATATCTTCAGAATTTCTCTCCGTGAAACCATTACAAAGATACATGCCAACAAGCAACACAACACCAAGTCGCTCAACTGCAGAAAAAGCCATAAATGCCCTTACTTTGAGATGATTCATGAAGAAGAAGGTAGAATATTCCGTTTTCCCAGCTAAATACACTGTTGCTACGTATTTTCTGTCTTTTTTCAACTTTTTCCTGGAGAAAGGGGGGTCAGACAAGCGTGGGGGACGGAATTTCACTTTAGGCGAATCCATTTTTACGCTGGGTTACGCACGGCGCATTTATGATTTCTACTAGCTAACGATTCTGTCAATCAACACCAGCTTAAGCCCAGCGTTTTCCTGATACTCTTCCGCATCTAACAAGGTGTCATACTCTGAAATTGACCAATCAGAGGCTGAGATAGCCTACATACACACATGAAGCCTGCAGTCAGACGAGGATGGAGCCATGATTTACAGGCTCTGAGAGCATCAGAAAGTTCAAAATGATGACAAACTGCTGTATTTGGATAGATTGAACACTATTAGTGATAAAGCAAGTGAAATATATAGTTATATCGTATATAAAAGTACAATGGAACAGCTGGTTCCAAAATAACAACCTCGCCTGACCTCTCTGTACTAAAACCTCTCTAACTTTTTTATTCTTCACTTTATCAAAGTAAAACTGTGCAGATAGACTCCTGACATGTTGTGATATGATTTTGGAGAGGTCTAAACTTTCATTAGCATCATTAAAAAAAGATATTCATGCATTCAGTGCTTTTATTTCAGGCGAACCTGAACATTTTCAATTTGAGCTGTGTGCCATCTTCATTTACTATTAACCAGTAAAATATACACAACATGTACACATCCGAACAAATCTCACAAGTGTTACCTGTATTATAACATCAACATTATTCAAATAAACCTTGTAGTTAAAGAATTACAGTATTTTTAGTATGGGTATGCAATTTTTGAGCAGAGGCCTAAAAATAGGGCTAGGGCCCAACGGTAATTAATTAATCTTCTCGGAAATGTTTGGATCACGAGACGTCAACAATCTTACACGCACAATACACAGATTGTATTCTGGGTAGGACTCTCCTCTAGCCCAAAAACATGTGCTCACATGATCTGACAACGAGTCCCGTTGTTCCAGATCTGGGCCCAAAAGGATTGATATCAGGCATCGATTGACTGTCGAAGTTTCACTACTGCTCGTTATTTTGATCGATACCCAGCCCTGCTTTCAATAGTTGGTTCTAATACCCACATTTGTTCATTTTAATGATAATAAATCTCAGTTCAGTCTTAGTGTGACACACATTTCTCTCTCTCTCCTTCATCTCTGTCTTCCTCTCCTTCACTCCTTCATCCTCAGTGATCCCTCCATCTGTCCTTTGTACTTCCTTCCTCCCTCCGCTCAGAGCCGGCGGTCAGACCAGCTGTGTTTGAACCATTGAGTGAGACTGAAGAAACAAAGATGGAAAGGGAGGAAACTAAAGTGCAGAGAGAGGAAGAAAGAAGATAAAAAGAGGAGGAGGAATGTCAGGAGGAGTCGACTCTGTTTCTGTGTTCAGGTTTCAGACCTTCCTGTAATCCAGTTTAATGTCTGCCACGCTGTCACTGCACCTGTAATCTGCTTCCTGCGCTCCTGTAATCTCACTTAAACTCTGCTTATCTTCTGCTTTGCGCTCGGGGAAGTCTCAGCGCTGAAGCGCCCGCTTCACTCAAAAGTGAAAAAGGAAAGCGACACCTTTCTCTTTAAACTCCCGTTGCTCTCTGTGTCCGAAAATCCAAACGCCTTTCACTGATGTCTCTCAGATTTCTCTGTAGCTCCTCTCTTGGGTTTACTTTTCTGTCTCTTCTCTTTGGAAACGGAAGTAGTTCAGGAGACCGCTGAAGACAACTGTTCATGTCCTGTTTGAAACCAAGTCAATGTTGACTGAAAAAATACTTATTTTAACCCAAACTATCATTTTCTAAACAAAGTACTTTTGTTGCCTTAACCATACCAAGTACTTTTGATGTCTCACTGCTATCATAGTGTTCACTTATATTATCATGGTTTTAGTAATAAATCTCCTTTTGGATGTTGAGATTGTGATATAAACAAGTTTCCCAAATCTTTCAATTCTCTGTTTAGAAGCTGCTGAGGAATCTACTCAGTGAACCTTAAGATTGTTTTTAAAAACAGGTTGTTTTGAACCAGATTGACGTCGGCGTCCTTTGTCTCTGCCGTCAGCAGGTCAAACATGTCAGAAGCTAGTGCTCATTTAGTTTGTTTAGAACCAGAAATCTTTATCTTACTTCCACTAAGTCTAGCAGGACTCCTTCACGTCCTCCATCAATCTCTCTGCTGGTCGCTTTCTTCTCCCCCTCTCATGAACTCTCAACCTCTTTATTTTGATGACAACCGCCGCTTTCCTACAACAAACCAGGTTTCCTGAGTATAGAGCCAACAAAAGATTACACAGTGTCAGGAGACAGTCAAGGAGGTAATTTATGCGTTCTTCTCTCAAGGAGTCTGTTTGTCGAAGTTGCCAGAAAGGAAACAGAGAAGAAGACGGGGGGGGGGGGGGTTACAACACTGTACACAACACTACACAAAAACAAAAAAGTGAGTTAAGGCGATACCAAAAAAAAAGTTTGTCTTTAGAGAGAAGTACGGTCGGTAAAAAAATGAATCTAATACACATTGGTGAGGTCGGTGAAAGGTTTCCAGCTGATGAAATCAAAATGAACCCGGGCTGAGGGTACATAGGGCTGAGGGAACATAGGGCTGAGGGAACATAGGGCTGAGGGAACATAAGGCTGAGGGAACATAGGGCTGAGGGAACATAGGGCTGAGGGAACATAAGGCTGAGGGAACATAGGGCTGAGGGAACATAAGGCTGAGGGAACATAGGGCTGAGGGAACATAGGGCTGAGGGAACATAGGGCTGAGGGTACATGGGGCTCAGGGAACATAGGGCTCAGGGAACATAGGGCTGAGGGAACATAGGGCTGAGGGTATATAGGGCTCAGGGAACATAGGGCTCAGGGAACATAGGGCTCAGGGAACATGGGGCTGAGGGAACATGGGACTGAGGGAACATTAGGGCTGAGGGAACATAGGGCCGAGGGGACATGGGACTGAGGGAACATAGGGCCGAGGGGACATAGGGCCGAGGGGACATAGGGCCGAGGTGACATAGGGCCGAGGTGACATAGGGCCGAGGTGACATAGGGCCGAGGTGACATAGGGCCGAGGTGACATAGGGTTGAGGCCCATGTTCTACCCATAATCCCTTTCATGATGTGGTGTTACTGGACTGGATGGACGGAGAGAGACAAGGAGACACTGTAATTCAAATTGGGACAATTTATTAGTTTTGTTGTTTTTCCCTGTTGCTGTGGCAACGTGAATGACGCTCTTTGCATTGCAGATATGAAGAGAGAAAGAGAGAGAGAGAGAAAGAGAGGGAGGTGTGTAGGAAAGGGGAAGAGGAGACATAAAATGTGTATTTTAGGGATTGTTACATTAAATACCAAATTTGGCTTCTGCAACCATCTCATTATGAGTAAAAACTGTGTGTGTGTGTGTGTGTGTGTGTGTGTGTGTGTGTGTGTGTGTGTGTGTGTGTGTGTGTGTGTGTGTGTGTGTGTGTGTGTGCAGGCTAAATGATGTGTGTGTATGGGTGATTAATAAAAGAGTTGGCATTTAGCGGCGTAATATCTGACTGGTTTGGATAATTACACCAGGGGAGGAAGCAGAAGCCAGGACTTTATCAGCACGCGTGGGAGTCTGAGCATTCTGGGTTTTCTTTTTTTCTTCTTTTTTAGCCTCTCCACTTAAACGATTGACAATCCACCTCATTTTATTCCAGAGTAATTAATGTCTGAGCTGCAGCGAGGAAAGATTAGCCGCAGCGGCAGTGAGGAGGCTTTAAGGCTGTAAAGTGTTAAAAGGTTTATTATCGTCGAAAACACTCCAACGGTGGATCCTCAGGAGAGATGCAGCCATGAAAAGATGTAAAGCAGGATGTAAATTGAAAAACTAAATAGACAACAGAGATTAAAAACCAAGATTAAAGTGATTGAATTATTAAATTAGTAAAAAACAAAAAACAGCAGAATCACAACAGCGACACCATTTGGTTCCCTTAGTAGGGAGGGCTGAGGGAACATAGGGCTGAGGGGACAGAGAGCTGAGGGGACAGAGAGCTGAGGGAACATCGGATTAAGGGAACATAGGATCGAGGGAACACAAGGCTGAGGGAACACAAGGCTGAGGGAACATAAGGCTGAGCGAACATAAGGCTGAGGGAACATAAGGCTGAGGGAACATAAGGCTGAACGAACATAAGGCTGAGGGAACACAAGGCTGAGGGAACACAAGGCTGAGGGAACACAAGGCTGAGGGAACATAAGGCTGAACAAACATAAAGCTGAGGGAACATAAAGCTGAGCGAACATAAGGCTGAGGGAACATAAGGCTGAACGAACATAAGGCTGAACGAACATAAGGCTGAGGGAACATAAGGCTGAGGGAATATAAGGCTGAGGGAACATAAGGCTGAGCGAACATAAGGCTGAGGGAACATAAGGCTGAGGGAACATAAGGCTGAGGCAACCATAGGGTTGAGGGAACATAAGGCTGAGGCAACCATAGGGTTGAGGGAACATAGGGCTCAGGTAACAGAGCTGAGGAAACATAGAGCTGAGGGAAAACTGGATTGAGGGATCATAAGGTTGAAGGAACATAGAACTGATAGAACATGGGTCTGACAGAGCATATTTAATTCAATTTACATTTTCTTCACATTAAATGTGAATATAATTTGTATTTCAGTTAGAATGTAAGTGGTGTTCAGATCATCCAGAGAAAGCTGGTTTTCAAAGAGAGACTCGAGAGTTATCTTCGGTCGAGTGAACGGTTCAGACACAGTTCAGCAACAGACACCTGTGACTTCTTCAGCAGTCACATCTGGATTAAAGGTTCCTATCTGTGACTTTAGGTTCCTTCACTACGGGTTAATTAAAGGGCTTATTCTGCAGCTGTTGTCAGATGAGACTCGGACTCTCCATCACCAGCTGACCTCTCAGCAACAGTAATCATCATCGCGTTCCCGTCGAAGCTGCTGCTGCTTCTGGAGACAATTTACCAGCTGCAGTGCAGTCTGGGAAAAAATGGCAGCCCTCCTCTTCACTGGCACATGTGATTAACGCAGGATGTCTCCCGATTGACACATCTGGGTTTTTTTCTGGTTGTCTCTGAGCATTAACGTTAGCACCGCCACTTTTGGCTCACACGTCCTCCCTCTCTCTCTGCTTTTCTTTATTTCACTGTGAAATGTGCTGACAGCTCCGGGAATTATAATTCCTCTGCACATAATGTAAACTGTAACCTTTTCTATATGGTGCACTCACTCCCACTGAGATGCATATCTATTTGATTTAATTCATTTTTTTTCACCATAATTGTCATCCCTCGAACTCCAGATGGGAAAACCTCCAGTAATCACATGCTGACAAATGATAAGAATGGAAAGTGCTCCACAATAACCAGGTGGTTTCAGACTGAACGGGACATTTAGAGGCAGAGCAATTAAATGGAAGTCAATGGAAGTGGAGGCAGATAGAAAGATAAATGTACACTTATCGTGAAGTTTGGATGGCGTATGTGACGGAGAGAAATAGGAGGATGAAACACACCACAGCTGCTCCTGGTGGATCCTCAACAATCATCAAACCATCATGCACGTTAGCTACAGTAGAAGCTGTTGCAGTGAGGAGGAAATGTGTTTCCTGTTTAGGCTGAACAAATCTTTCAAAATTAAAAAAATTAAAAAACAAAGACAATCTGCACTTTCTTCCAACAGAACTGTTCGTCTGCATAACTTAAATGCTTTGAGTTCATTGGATGACGGAGATTGTTCTGCCGTTAAACCAGCGCAGCAGAAGAAGAAGAGTTGCAGTCAAAAGCTCGAAACGATGGAAAAAACACGTGGAGAATATGACGGAAATATGACATCGCTGTTAGTTAGTGTCAGATACACTTTTACATCTTAGCCAATAAATTATATTTAGATTTCTTTTTTTTTTTCTCGCTTTTTTTTTTTTTTTTTCGCAAATTGAAACAAATTCACTTTTTATACTCAAACATCTGCTGCAAGTCATTGACGAAGTATGAATCAATATTCTGCTACAGCATTATTATTTTTAATCGCCTCAAATGTTTGAGCTGTAAAATGAGAGAGTTTGTGACCCGGACGCCATGTTGGAGCCAAAACTCTAAGCTCCGCCCACCGTAAAGGAGTCAACTATCTCGTGTTATAGCGACACGGAGCTCTAAAATATGAGTCTGAAAACAAAATGAGGAGAGAAAATGTCAATATTCATTCTGGAGCGTTTGGAGTCGTCGTCGTGTGGACGGAGAGGAAAATAATATCTGTATACAAGTAGACACATCCTCAGGCAACAGAATTCTTCCTTTTGCTTTTATTCATGAGCTATGAGAAGCTCCTCCCCCAGACTTGTGTATTGTCTCTGAAGCATGACGACCAATCACCTGCTGAAAGGAAGTTATTGTTATTTGTATCCCCTCTAAGGAATAGAAATGAACTGCAACACGCTTTTCTTTTATTACGACTCCGTGTCGCCACGTTAACCGACTATTTCACCAGCTGCGATGAAGTTCAGCAGCTGTGTGCTGTTCTCTCATCAAGCAGGAATAATTCAGAGCCTCAGTGGACAGAGGAGATAGAGTGTGTGTGTGTGTGTGTGTGTGTGTGTGTGTGTGTGTGTGTGTGTGTGTGTGTGTGTGTGTGTGTGTGTGTGTGTGAATACTGTATGCAAGTGAGGGATTTGTACTCTGCTCTCTATGTGAGTGCATGTTCGAGTCCGAACGAAGGGGTTCAGTTAACTGTGTGTGTGTGTGTGTGTGTGTGTGTGTGTGTGTGTGTGTGTGTGTGTGTGTGTTCACCCTCTGTGCCTCCTCTAATTAGCGCCGCCTGTAAATATTTAATGTCTGACAGCGGAGCAGCAGAGGATGCTAACACAACCTGCTAACACGGCGTCCTACGGCTCGCTCCTCTTTAACCAAACCTTTTCTTCCCGCTGTGAATGTTCGGTGAACGTTTTCTATATTTCACGAGGTTTAACAACAAAAGAAGGAAGATATTGAGATTGTGAGCAAAAACTAATCTTCAGTCAGTCGAAGTGATTTAAAAAGATTCCTCCCCAGTGTGACGCAACGCTTTCATTTCATTTATTCACCTTCATCAAAAGTGCTGAAGACAGAAGAAGACACTCAAACACTTGAGCACTCGTCATCTCTGAAGCAGTGAATCTTGTGGAGAAGCTTTCGTCTCTCTTTGACATCGTCTCCTCCATCGCTCTTCATTTGCCGTTTCTGTTTTTTCTGTTTTTTCCTCCTGCGTGTGTCCGCTGTTTGCTTTCAGGCTCATCCATCCATCTTAATATTCTTCAGCTGAGTTAACCAGACAGGGAATGAAACACGGGAGGAGGAGGTGTTTGTTTGTGATCCAGCAGCAGGATTTTAAAGCCACACTGGGCTGCGTTTCCTGTCTCGTTACAATATATTTCATTATTATTATTATGAATTATATTATGAGGCTGAACCTCTATCACCTCTGCTGATGTTTCTTTACTCTGCATGAGAAGCTTCTATACAAACTGATAGTATAAAGTGTATTCATGCATACAGAGCAGCATATCCAGAAGTGTTCTCGCCTCCGGATTTAAAATCCTCTTCACGTCGTTCAAGAAACGACCGCACACCTTAATGGAAGTTTAAATATGTACCGTATACGATGTGTACATTCTTCTTCTGAAGGAAACAGACCAAACGATGCCACAATAAAGACACATTTTCATTGTCAGTTTTGGAAAATAAGCGGTTCATTTCAGTCTTTATAGTTTTCTACAGAACTCGGAGGTGAGTTCACAAAAAGATATTCATACTTGTTTAAACGACATCATCGCTAATAGCTACACACAGTTTTATTGAAGGTAGTCTACAGAGAGTTGGTGGTAACTGAAGCACATGTATATGGTTTTCCAGGCGGTGAAGCCAAAGCTTCATGTGTTAAAGCTGCATTCTCTCTAGTGTCCACCAGGGGGCGACTCCTCTGGTTCTATAGAAGTCTATGAGAAAATGACTCTACTTCTCTCTTGATTTATTACCTCAGTAAACATTGTAAACATGAGTTTATGGTCTCAATCTCTAGTTTCAAGTCTTCTTCAATACAGCATGATGTTCATTTAGTACATTATGGTCCATTTAGAGTCAAACAGACCATGAAGCAGGGGATGCTTTAGGGGCGGGGCTTACTGTGATTGACAGGTCTCTACCACAGCGTTGTCCGGTCTGGGAGTTGTCCGTGTTTTCTTCTTACAACTTTAACTCTTTCACAGTGTTTTCACTTCATGAAAATCAACTGTAACATCTTGGTCGTCTTAAAAGGTCCTATGTGAGCTAAGCTTACTTACATCTCCTGTCTACAAATCAACTCAATGCAAACTGCAGCTGGAGAAAAGCTCGACTCAACAAAGATGAGATCCTTTAGAAAGCGTCGTTAAGGACCGGTGAGTATCACTCTGACTCACATCCAGCTTTAGATCTGAGTCGTGGCTCCAGTTTGTTAGCAAACCAGAGAGACCTGCACGTCCCTCAGTGTCGGCAACGCCAGTCACATCCACACAGCGAGTGTTGCCAAGGAAACAAAGGAGCTCAGGAGGAGGAGGAGGAGGAGGAGGAGGAGGAGGAGGAGGACCACAGCTTCCTGACAGCAGAGTACCTCCATGCTAACGTTTCCCTTCATGCTCCAGTCTTTAAAGTTTCCCTCATGCAGATTCTATGGGATGGAGAGGAAAGGATGCATGCTGATAAGGTGTCTTGTTTAACCTTACGTTAATTTTATATTTATTTGGGGGATTTATAAATGCTTAATAGACGGTAAATCAATATTTATGAGACGGCTAATGAATCTGCCGGGACGCGATCAGCATTTTAAATGCCACAGAGAGTCTGGAATCAGATCTGGTGTAGCGAGGTCTCGAACAACAGCTGAACCCAAACACAGGGAGGAAAATACCCATTCAGAGTCCAGACCTGCTCCTCGTGGAGGGACCCGGCTCCAGGCCTACCGGTTGGTTCTGGGCCTCCTCCTGGTTAGAAATGAAAAAAACCTTTTCTCTCCGATCCGCCTCCAGATGTTTGAGCTGCACAAACAAAATGAGCTGTGAGGAATGAAGAAGATCACGAGTGAACTATTTGATTTGGCTGCAAAATATTTACTCAAATGTAGAATTTTAAGACTTCCTGTTTCTGAGCTTTTAAAAACTATTTGACCTTCAATGTAAAGTACTGTTTTTATCAGTGAATATTGGTGAAAGTCACGTCTGAAAGCCTAGTGACAAAGATTCAGAGGAGCACCACCAAACGCTGCAACCGTTATATAGACAGTAAAGGTAAAAGCATTCAAATGAATGTATATTGTAGGAGACATACCGCAGTACTTCCATGGATTCGTGTATAAATACATTCTTCTATACCTTGGATTAGTTTCTCCTGACTCATTCTTAGATTTGGGCTGAATTTCTGCCAGATATTTGATATTCAGTTTTTAGGAGTGGGTCGAATGATCAACATGTTTTTATTATATGATATTAAGAGATCTTTAGGAGATGTTGTACAGACTCCCGTTATCTGTGAAGAGTTCTTCTGACCTTTGTTACCATTGTCTCTCTTCTCATCTCATTTTGAAGACAAATCATTCTGCCGTGTTAAAAACTCTGTAATCCAAAATTACATTTCCAAATCAAGAAGCTTCCAAAGACGTAATGAAGCCACAACAGCAGCTGAAACAAGTGAAAGCAGCGTGGCATCGTGTGGTTAAAGCCTCGCTGCTCGGGCCGACGGCGGTGAAGCTTATGTTGTGTTTTCATGTGAGCGAGATTCAGACAGAAGCTGATCGCTCGGCTTCAAAGAACTCATTTATCCATATTTGTTAATCACATCCAGAAACCAGGAAGAACACGACAAGTTCTGAATCATAATTAGAAGACTGAAACGGCGCTGAACTCTGAAGAGACTGACGTCTGATTCATGTCTGAAATATGGATTTGATGGAGCGGTTCTCTCTCTCTCTCTCTCTGTCTCTCTCTCTGTCTCTCTCTCTCTCTCCATCTCTCTCTCTCCCTCTCTCTCTCTCTGTCTCTCTCTCTGTCTCTCTCTCTCTCTCCATCTCTCTCTCTCCCTCTCTCTCTCTCTCTCTCTCTCTCTCTCTCTCTCTCTCTCTCTCTCTCTCTCTGTCTCTCTCTCTCTCTCTCTCTCTCTCTCTCTCTCTCTCCCTCTCTCTCTCTCTCTCTCTCTCTCTCTCTCTCTCTGCAGTGGTGGAACGTTACCAAGAGTATTCATCCGAGAGCAGAAACCAGCCTGATGTTTAACTTCATGTTCTCTGTTTCTCTGTTTGATCATTTGTATTTCACAGAGCTGTAGCTGTGATTTCTAGAACAGTAAACATTTGCAATAAAAGAAACATGTTGGGTTGTTAATGCTGACGTGATGTTTGATGTTACTGTGACTACGTCCACTTCTTATATACTCAGCGCTGTAGTACAGACGTTTATTCTTATCTATAGGTTCGTGTTGCCACCAATAGTCTTCTTTTTAGATAATATGAACTATTTCACTCGCTCTGACTCTTGGTTTTGTTGCCTGAACCTAACTGTTGGTTTTGTTGCCTAAACCTAACTGTTGGTTTTGTTGCCTGAACCTAACTGTTGGTTTTGTTGCCTAAACCTAACTGTTGGTTTTGTTGCCTAAACCTAACTGTTGGTTTTGTTGTCTAAACCTAACTGTTGGTTTTGTTGCCTAAACCTAACTGTTGGTGTTGTTGCCTAAACCTAACTCTTGGTTTTGTTGCCTGAACCTAACTGTTGGTTTTGTTGCCTAAACCTAACTGTTGGTTTTGTTGTCTAAACCTAACTGTTGGTTTTGTTGCCTAAACCTAACTGTTGGTTTTGTTGCCTAAACCTAACTGTTGGTTTTGTTGCCTAAACCTAACTGTTGGTTTTGTTGCCTGAACCTAACTGTTGGTTTTGTTGCCTAAACCTAACTGTTGGTTTTGTTGCCTAAACCTAACTGTTGGTTTTGTTGCCTAAAGCTAACTGTTGGTTTTGTTGCCTAAACCTAACTGTTGGTTTTGTTGCCTAAACCTAACTCTTGGTTTTGTTGCCTGAACCTAACTGTTGGTTTTGTTGTCCAAACCTAACTGTTGGTTTTGTTGCCTAAAGCTAACTGTTGGTTTTGTTGCCTAAACCTAACTGTTGGTTTTGTTGCCTAAACCTAACTGTTGGTTTTGTTGCCTAAACCTAACTCTTGGTTTTGTTGCCTGAACCTAACTGTTGGTTTTGTTGCCTAAACCTAACTGTTGGTTTTGTTGCCTAAACCTAACTGTTGGTGTTGTTGCCTAAACCTAACTGTTGGTGTTGTTGTCTAAACCTAACTGTTGGTTTTGTTGCCTAAACCTAACTGTTGGTTTTGTTGCCTAAACCTAACTGTTGGTTTTGTTGCCTAAACCTAACTGTTGGTGTTGTTGTCTAAACCTAACTGTTGGTTTTGTTGCCTAAACCTAACTGTTGGTTTTGTTGCCTAAACCTAACTGTTGGTGTTGTTGCCTGAACCTAACTGTTGGTTTTGTTGCCTAAACCTAACTGTTGGTTTTGTTGCCTAAAGCTAACTGTACGTAGTTATTTTAAGACCAACCATGATATTTTTCCTAAACCTAACTAAGTTGTTTTGTTGCCTGAACCTAAATTACATTTTTAACATAATGTCGTCTCGAAAAAAGAAGTCATTTGGAACGACACAAAAAAACTGACAATTCGTGTTTCTGTACATGAAACCAATAGATTACATTTGGTGACAATTTCCCGACCTGCCGTGAGACTGTGTCCTCTGAAGTGATCCGGCTCTCTCATTTGGCCCTAAAGCTGCAGACTTGGTCTTAATTGTGAGCAGCTCTGTTCACATTAAAGAGAGCTTTGATTTATTATTAATATATAAATAAAACCTATCAATCCTATCTTCCTCCACATGTGCACGTGAAAGCAGTATTTTTAATGCAGTGTTGTATTTGTTTGTGTTTTATATCTGCAGCCTTTGAAGAAACAATAGTTGAAACAATGCACGCTTCATTTTCTCCAGAGGATAAACCACAAACACACAGCGGTTGTGGTGATAATAGCGGCTTTAGAGCTCACGTTCTCTGCTGTCCGTATCCAGAGGATGAAGCCGGATCGTTCGTTACTCTTCCTCCATTGTCTTTCCTGTCCTCTCTCTCTCTTTGCATCACTCTATCAGCCTCTCTCTGTATTGTTTGCTGAAGGTCAGTCTTTGACATTGGAGCAGCTCTCCACAGAGTGAAACCAGAGAGCTGAGATTTGCTTATCTGAGTCTCTTGTTGTTTTTTTTCTCTCTTTCTTTCTCTCTCTCAGAGATTGAGCGAGACAGAATTATGTAAGAATTTAATCCTAAAGTGAAATCCGTTCAGAGACGAGACTCGTCTCGCTTTGAAATTCAAACTCTGATCAGTCTGCTGATGTTTTATGTTTGTAACAAAGAAAAACAGGGAATTAATCCGACGGCAAGTCGGATGCATCACATAGAGCTCCACCTTCATCACCGCCAACATACCGTGGTTTATTTGATCAAAGGTGGATTAATCCACGGCTGATTAATCCCCCCCCCCCCCCCCCAACAAATGAACCATTTCCTCCTGGTTGTTTGATTTAAAAACTGTAACCAGTTGTTATATATCAGCACGTTCTCCCTCACGAGTCCTCAAACACAGCAGCTTGGTCAGTGAAGCTCTATGATGACGTAGTTTTGGCCGGAGTCACGGAGGAAGTCGGGAGACGAGGTATAAAGAGCAACAAAGTCATCGAACAAAAGAGTTTAGGCAACAAAACCAACAGTTAGCTGTAGGCAACAAAACCAACAGTTAGCTGTAGGCAACACAACCAACAGTTAGCTGTAGGCAACACAACCAACAGTTAGCTGTAGGCAACACAACCAACAGTTAGCTGTAGGCAACAGAACTACGAGTCTAACAACCAGGAGGCAGATGTTCGATCCCTGCATCGGACGAGAAGTCAATGTTGATTTGTTTGTCGCGTAACTTGCGTATTTCATTAACAGCACTTCTGTAGGTTGTTTAAACCAAACAACGATCTTTTCCTGAACCTCACGAAGCTAATTGAGTCTTCCGACATTTTTGTAGGAAAACACATGAAAATGAGGAGATAAATGATGTCATACGAACCGTTTCGTGAGGTAATTTATTGTAACATAAATAATGAGATCTTTTTCTAAAGCAAGTCAAGTTTCCTAATTTCTGTTTTTCTAAATGAACATCGTTATGTGTTTGTATAAGGTCGGATACTTTCATGTCTTTCTATTATTGATGTTTTAATAATGAATATTTGATATTAATAACACTAATTGATGAAGCAAAACAAGAATTACTAAATATGGAGATACGTGGTTTCCGATGGCGTCAATATATTTTTTACATAAATAAAGACCGAACTGCCAATCCTTTATTATTTATTGATGCACATGAATAACTATGTTTGTCTCATGCATATGTGGTCCTTCAGTCTGATGTGGTTTGGTTAAAGGATATTAAAATGATATCAGTGTTATTCTAATAACACTGTGATATCAAAGTCCGACCAAAGTCAGACGGTCGGACGACAGGAAGTAGAGACGCGACGTCATGAAGCAGAGTTATGTTTTAAGACTTTCGGCTTTTGTTCAGCAGTTCTTGTGGTTTGAAGCTCTAGTTATTAAATGTTATGCTCAGATAGTTTAATATCTGCTCGGAGCTGCTGTGTCATAAATTAAATGAAATGGAATACATTTTCATTTCAGTGATTCATTCATTTTCCCTCCGTCACTGCTTTTCTTCTTTTACAGTCAATGAATCCTCCTCTCTCTTGTTTCCTCTTCTCCTCTCCTCTCCTCTCCTCTCTTGTTTCCTCCTCTCCTCTCCTCTCATGTTATCTCCTCTCCTATCCTCTCTTCTCTTGTTTCCTCCTCTCCTTTATTGTTTCCGCTCTTGTATCACCTTTCTTTGTCATTCACACTCATTTCCTCCTCTCCTCTCTTGTCTTGTTTCCTCCTCTCCTCTCTTGTCTTGTTTCCTCCTCTCCTCTACTTTCTTGTTTCCTTTTCTTGTATCACCTTCCTTTCTCATTCACACTCATTTCATTTCCTCTCTTCTCTTGTTACCTCATCTTGTCTCCTTTCTTGTTACCTCCTCTCCTTTCCTCTCTTCTCTTGTTTCCTCCTCTCCTCTTCTCTTCTATTTCCTCCTCACCTCTCCCTCCTCTCTCACACAATAAATCCACCCACACCTCTCTCCATATCTCCCCTCCCCCACTCTAATTGACATTAACCCCCTTTTCTACCATGCTCCCCTCCTCCTCTTTCTCCTCCTCCTCCTCTTCCTCCTCTATATGTGCTGACAGTGGGGTTTGTTATTTTTTCTCTCACCCCGGCGGTCCGACTCTCCCGGGTGCAGAGGAGACCCAGGGGTCAATCTGTCACCTTCACAGAGCTGCAGCCGCATCACCCATTCATCCGTCTCCTCTGTCCTCATCCTTCAGCCTCCTCTGTCCTCGTCCTTCAGCCTCCTCTGTCCTCGTCCTTCAGCCTCCTCTGTTCTCGTCCTTCAGCCTCCTCTGTCCTCGTCCTTCAGCCTCCTCTGTCCTCGTCCTTCAGCCTCCTCTGTCCTCGTCCTTCAGCCTCCTCTGTCCTCATCCTTCAGCCTCCTCTGTCCTCGTCCTTCAGCCTCCTCTGTCCTCGTCCTTCAGCCTCCTCTGTCCTCGTCCTTCAGCCTCCTCTGTCCTCGTCCTTCAGCCTCCTCTGTCCTCGTCCTTCAGCCTCCTCTGTCCTCATCCTTCAGCCTCCTCTGTCCTCATCCTTCAGCCTCCTCTGTCCTCGTCCTTCAGCCTCCTCCTTCAGCCTCCTCTGTCCTCGTCCTTCAGCCTCCTCTGTCCTCCTCCTTCAGCCTCCTCTGTCCTCGTCCTTCAGCCTCCTCTGTCCTCGTCCTTCAGACTCCTCTGTCCTCGTCCTTCAGCTTCATCCTGTATCCTCGGCAAGAAATGAACAAAAACATCACGCGTAAAATGATTGTAATTTAAGGTAACTATCTGCATGTCTCTTCTATTAGTTGTCTTGTTTCAAATTTGGTTAAATCAGTTTTCAAAGATACCGAATAAATGACGCACAACAAAAACGTAAACTATCTGCTTGCTGGATGGAATGCAGCCGTTAAAACACACACAAAAATCAAGTAGCTTCAATGACAACGTGGTTCAAAATATTACGTGACACACTGTCAGGCCATCAGGTTCCCTCAATGGGACGGAACTTTAAAGAAAATTAAGTAAAGATTGATTGTCATTGGTGATTGAACGTTTTTTGTAGACCTCAGTCAAAGATCTCAGGTTCATCTTGTTTATTCCTCTTGACTTATGAAGTCATTCAGTGTTTTTCGGAGTCTCCTCGGTGTGTTTGACTCCCGGTGACGACTGCAGATTACTGGATATGATGTTGGACAGAATGAGTTTCACTTCGTTGAACGTACACAAAGTTACTGAGAACGAATGTCAAGTCAGCATTTATCTCCTGCTGAGGTGAAACGAGTGCCCTTGACATTTGAAAGCTCTCTTTTTTCTACTCTCGTTGTAGACAAATATAAGTTCTTGAATAATGGACATGACATTCATTATGCAACTTTTATCACAAAGATCACCTTTATTTCAGACAGGATATTGTGTCAGACCACTATTATACTTGATCATATACTTGATCATATTCTAGTAAGAAGGTTATGAAAAACAACTACACATCTTATCATCATTATGCAGACGACACACAGATTTATATGAAGATATCACCAGACCAAAATACACCAAAAAAGCAATTTAAAATGAGCCAAATTAGCTGTTGGCAGTCCCTGTTTGCAGAGTGCTTATGGACGTACAGACAAATATAACTGGATCACAAAAACTCTTAAAACATGAAGATTCTCAAGCAACTTCTGAAGGGTCTTTTTTATGATCTCTAAGTGCATTTAAGAAAGTTTATTCTGGAAAGACATCAGAGACAATGGTATCCGATATCCTCGGGAAGTGTACGTCACACCGTATATATATATATATATATATATATATATATATATATATATATACATATATGTATGTATGTATAAGTTATACATTCAATCAAATAGGTTATATGTTAAATCACTTACATCATACCACATTAACACTAGTTCTGATATTTTAAATATATTTGATAGTGATGACTTATGGGTCAAATCTACCTCCAGCAGTGATTGGTTATACTTGTATTTAGAGCTGTCCACTTGTGATCCGATTGCCAAAGATTCACAATAATGAAGATGTAAACAGGGTGAAAGTCACCTCACAGTGTCTTCAGCTCCCTTCAGCTCTGCTGAGTGTGTTCATAAAGACATGAATGCAGTGAGATAGATTACAGGAGTTATTCCTGTCTGTCTGAGGCTATAGAGGGTCGTTTAAATGGATAAAAACTTAGAGACAAAATAACTAACGGTGGTAAAGCTTTCAGTTTAACATCTGAGAAAATTGTTCCCCTCTCTTCCCTTGTTTCTCTCTCTCCTCCGTCGATACCTCCCACTGCTATTTCCAACTTATCTGATGAATAATGTGCCATGGAAGTCTTTAGGTTGTCGATAAGTGTCTCAGCGCCGGTGCCACCAAGACAGATTCCTCTGCGTTTCTTCTGCCGCTGAGCGATAAGCTTTCGATAATGTTCTATTTTTTTTTCACCCAGAAAATGGATAAATACCGTCACAAGGCAGGAAACTGAACTCTTCATTGTTCTTATTCCCGTCAACCCCCGTCTGCTTGTTACTTCTTTTTCTCTTGCACTGCTGCACTTCCCTCACTTGTTCCTGTGTCTGCGTCCTGTTGAGGAGACGTTTGCATACGAGCTCATCCACTCACTTCTCTTCTGAGTCGTGTTTTATTGGCATTATTTTCAACAGAAAAAAACAGACAATTTGAACTTGAATTTGAATTTGAATGAAAACGGACCCAGAAAATTCAGTGCAAAGTTTCAAAATCTTTCATAAAATCTGAATACATCCATTTAAGATCACCTTTACCCAGAAAGTCCATTAAAGGTTTTATTGTTTATCAGCAGCATATGTGATCAATTAATCGGTGAACTTACTTCATTATTTTGGTGGAAGTTCAGCTTTGGGCCAAAGAAAGCGCTGAAGCTTTAGTTCTCAGTTGATCAGATGAAAACATTCAGATGAAAAGTTCGGATGAAAAAACGACTTTCTGTTATTGTAGGATTCAGTCTTCCCTCTGGTTTCATGCCGTGTTGTTTCCTGTCGTCTTGACTGCAGGGCGCCGTTATTTAAATGTTATTTCTTCAAAAGCAGACCGGCGTCACGTGCAGGAATCGAACCTCTACCCCCCCCCCCCCGTGTCGGCGGCTAAACGAGCGGATTACCAAGTCATTATAGTGGCTTGAGTCAGCAACACTCTGCGATTCATGATGCCACCGCTGCAAAACAAAATCTCCTTATCCCCTGAAGGGAGAGAAAGCTAATATCCTATATTTAGGTGAGCATTAAGGGCCATTACCCGACAGACAGAGTGCTTTATCCTCTGTTGTTGGGTGGGAGCCTTTTTCTCCCTTTCGCTGCATCTGAAACGAGGTGGGAGTGATACGATCGTCCACATGTGAAAAGCTCACAGCTAGCTGTGATGTTTTTATCTGAATGAGGAGAGCTAAAAGCAGGCCAGGCGTGCAGCAGGAAAGTCAAATTTACGACGTGACCTTTAAGGCACCGCTGTGATGGCGACGCTGCAGACGGGGGCGGGAGAGTTTGGGGTTTTGGAAGATTAAAAGGCGTGTTTTCTAACCTTTTGTGTTGAGAGATGTATTCATGTTGACCGAAAGCGGCTTCAGTTCGGGTTTGAAAGGCTGGAGATGCTTTTTGTCCCGCTGAGCTAAATCTCTAAAGCCGTTTTCTTCTTCAGGGATTTTCTGTTGACTGGTAGAACAGTGGGAGCCAAAAGCACAAAGTCTGTGGTGTTTATGTAGCGCAGTGAAGCTCCAAACCAACACTGATGTTCTACTTTTTTATCATTTAAGCGTTTCATGTTTTGGTAGGTAGCACACTGCTGCTTCCATCCATGCAACACTTTACCTCCCTCATCTCCATGAAGTATTTGATAAACTGGTGTCTTCACACACCAAACGCACAGACATTAACCCGTCAAGACAACTGAAGTAGCACAGTTTACATGTGCAGAGATACGTCTGAATCCAAGTCATTTTTAAAGCCCAGATTTCAAGAAGAAGACAAAAGCAGCTTCTCATTTTTAGCTGAAATGACATTTGTCGCTTCTATCAGCTGTATGTTGGCACCATGAGTTGGTTAAAAGCGTCTCTTGCTGTTTTTTTGTGCCTGTTTTTTCCTACTGGAATCACCCCACAGCTGTTAGTATAAATCACAGCAACGTATCCTCTTTTTTCATGCGTTTTCCTACGAAATCCAGCAACACGTGTTCATTTCTGCTCGTTACATGAATACAGTCTCTTAGGCAACAAAACTACTTAGTTATGTTCTTAAAAAAAAGGTCGTCGTTTGGGTTAAAATAACTGCGGACGTGCCGTTACTGAATTACGCAAGTTACGTGACAACATTGACTTCTATTTTTCACACAGAAAACGAACATCGGTCTCCTACACTGTAAACATTAACAAGCTTGTTCAACTTTAAATAATGTGTAACCTGGCTGCCTTAAAATGTTAAGTAAGACAAAGCTAAGAGCTTTAGTTCCTTTAACTTAGAATAAATAGACGAGGTAACACGTCCTCAACGATTCACCAACATCAAAGAACATCCAGAATGCTTCTTTTTTCACTCTGTATACTTCCTCATTCATGATTAAGTGGATAACAATAATAATAATAATTTTGTTGGATATCTATGCAATTTCCGCGCATTATATTTCGTAGCTTTTACTTCACTAACGTTTAAAACACGTCAGACAGATGAAGGTCCGTTATCTTGCTTTCTTCACACCCACCAGACTCAGATTTCTGACCCATTTGCCCGACTGGGCGAGTTTTAACAAACCAGGGGATCCCTGCTTTGTTGTTGTGTTTCTGCACCAACAAACAGCACTCAGTCTTCTTCTCTTCACTCTCTTCATCACACTCTTCATCACACACACGTCGTCTCACACGTCCTCAGCAGCGTTTGTTTGCTCTGTAGTCGCCGTCTTCACTTGTCAGACTGATGAAGCGGGACTCAAAGCCTCCTGCTCCGCCACACTCGCTGTGAGTCGCAGTGAATGAGTGTCATCTCAATGCCTCCGATGTAACAACAACAAAACAATAAATAAAGAGTTGGGATTGAAAGCAGTTGATGGAGTCGAGGCTGCGATTAGCCTCGGAGCCGCTGGTGGCGGCCGGTGTATCAGCTCTGTTAGCTCGCACTTCCTGCAGGAAAGACCCTAATTAATTGTTGTCATCATTTGTTTATTCCTGCCTGCAGCCGTTTCTCATTTCCTGTCTCAGCTCACCATCACGTCTCTTTCTGTCCAGTTTTCTGTCACTCAGATCGTTGCCTTCATATTCTTTCTTTCTCTTTCAGTCTCCTTCTGCCTCCGTTGACTTTCTCTCTCTTTCTTTCTTCATTCAGTCACTCTGTTGGCAAACGGCAAGTTGTTTTGAAGGTTCATTTTGGAGCTACTTCCCCTTTTTGTCCACGAGTAATGAAATCATTTCTTCCTCTCGCACAGTTTTACACGATAAGGAGAGAGTTTTGTCTTAAACCAACTATCAGTTTGCACACTGAGACTCTGGGAAGACAAAACATTCAGTTTGTTAAAAACAGTTACATCATCATTATCATTATCATCATCATCTGTATCCCCCCCCCCCCTCCCTCTTTCATTGGAGGCCTTTATCTTCCACTCTCCATCTCTCTGCTATCGAGCTCGTTCCGATTGACTCCAGACAATTTAAATTCCATTTGGGGTTTCTCATTTGAATTCATGCAAGACGGCCTCATTGGTGATAAACATTTAGCGAGGGACAGGTTAAACAAAGCTAGAGGGGGGGGGGGGGGGGGGGACGTAACTCAACTGTGCAGAGATGGAGAGATGAAGCAGTTGCATGATGGGATTGAACAGTGTTGGATGCTGATCGTAGGCTCTGCACTCGTTGTGTTCTGGGAAACATGCAAAACACACCTACACACACACACACACACCTACACACACACACACACACACACACACCTACACACACCTACACACACACACACACCTACACACACACACACACCTACACACACACACACACACACACCTACACACACACACACACACACACACACACACACACACACACACACACCTACACACACACACACACACACACACACACACACACACACACCTACACACACACACACACACACACACACACCTACACACACCTACACACACACACACACACCTACACACACACACACACACACACCTACACACACACACACACACACACACACACCTACACACACACACACACACACCTACACACACACACACACACACACCTACACACACACACACACACACACACACACACACCTACACCTACACACACACACACACACACACACCTACACACACACACACACACCTACACACACCTACACACACACACACACACACACACACACACCTACACACACACACACACACACACACACACACACCTACACACACACACACGCTAATGAAAACATCTCTCTCCCTCTGCAACATGTGAGAGTCTCTCCATCTCTTGTCTGTCTCTCTCGTCCTTCCCCGTCTCCCGTCTTCTCTCACATTTTCTCTCCCCTCCCTTTCTTATTTTTTTCCACATTTTGCTTCCCTCTTTCCTTTGTCTCTAATCTCCTCGTGCTCTTCTCAGCATCCCTTGCTTTCCTTCTCAGACTTCATCCACACTAATCCTGAAACACCTGAACAACAATCTCTTCTTCTTTGTCGTCAAAATAGTTGATCACAGCCAACGTTGTGTTACTCTGCAGAGTCTCTGTTGGTTGAACCTCCGTTCAGTCCTGCTCTCGTTCACATTGTAATGTTTTAACAGCTTCTGATTTAATAAGAGATTCAAGGATTTATACGTCACATACTCGTATTTTTGGGAGGTTCTCCGCTTGGTAACTTTGACTGCAGTCACTAGTGATGATGTCGTTGGCTGCCGTTGCTATGACGCTTGTCACTTCTTCCACATATTTGTTGCTACCTATTATTAGGCAACATTAACTCGTGCTCTGCTGCACTGATGAGAGCACTGAGGTTGTAATAGATGACCCTGTTAAAACGTGTCAGCTGTTACATTCAATCAATTAAAACCAGGACTCAACATCTGAAATGCAGGATATTATGATATGCTGTCTATTATACGTGTTTGATTGTAGAAGTAATGACTCCTCCTGTCCTGCAGGTGGAGGTACAGGCAGCCAGCAGACCATTCTCCATGAGGAGCAGTGGAAGATGCCGGCTCTGCCAGCACTGCTGCTGTCGATTTACGTCGCCGTCCTGCTGCTGACCATGGCACCGCTCTCCTTCAGCCGGGCCAACATCCTCTCTGCCGTCCGGATGGGTGAGTACTTGCTGCTTGATTGGAACTCATTGGCCACGACTCAGATCTTGATTGGGGCCTGCTGGTCTGGACTTGGAACATGTTGGTCTTGACTTAGATGTTGTTGGTCTGTATTTAGAACTTGAAGGGACTTGTTGGTCTGGACTTGGAGATTGATTGGAGCTCCTTGAAACTTGTTGGTCTGGACTTAAAACGGTATTGTAACTAGATGGTCTGGACTTGGAACTTGATTAGGAGTTGTTGGTCTTGACCTTAAAACTTGACTTGGGACTTGATTAGGACTTTATAGCAACGAGATGAGACTAACCTGTGACTCCTCATACAGAGGATTGAGACACAATAATTGCACAAATGGCGAAAACATGGCAAACGTTCACACAATCTCTTGAAAAATGGTCATACGGTTGAACTCCATAACAGTCTTAGAGAGAAGACTTAACCCGTCTAGTTTCTCACCTCCACACAGCTGGCCAACCACAGCCAACCACAGCCAACCACTGCTAACCACAGCCAACCACAGCCAACCACAGCCATTTCCTGTCTGTGGTTGGTGGTTTCCAAATGAAGGAAAAACTTATCTGGATGCAAATATTACGCCAAAGCTCCTGGTAGAAATGTCATTATTTACCCAGAATCCTATTTTCTCCATGAGTGAAAACAGACGTAAACACATTGCCCATATTAATCACCCTCTCTCTCTCCTGTTGGAAGGTGTTACACTCTTCCTCTGCTCCTCCCTCACTCGTTACTCCTCGGTTTTGTTGGTTTTGTATTGCTCTCCCTTGTGTTTCCTTGTACTTCTGTTTTGTCTTCTCACCTCCTACTGCTGTCTCTGTTTGCCATCTTCATTCCTCTCACACTGTCTCTTTGCTTTGTTTGTCTTTGTACAAGCCCCTCGAGGCTTCCCTTTGTTGCCGCCGCTCGCTCACTCCTCGTTTCCTTTTCTTCTTCTTCTTCTTCTTCTTCTTCTTCTTCTTCTTCTTCCCTCCTCGTTTTTGTTTCCATCCCGGGTTGGATCACTCGTAAGCGCAAATGCACTCGAAAGAATACTGGATCAGGGAGCGTCTCCGTGGCTTCCCTTTGTGATTAATGGTGAGGCCCGAGCGCCACTCTGCTATCAGCACCTCTTACTTACGTCCTCGTGGTGCCTCGCAGGAGAAGATTAACTAATAAAAACAGAGACTTAACATTGAAAGTAAAATTTCAGCTCTCTTCACAGCAGATGAGGTTATTTTTTCCCTGTTCATCCCTCAGCCCTGATGGCCACGAGTTCAAATCCCTGTTGCTTTTATCACTCGGGGGCTTCGGGCAAAACCGGTGCACTTACATGCAAGCTACCATGGCAACCGGGTGGCCTGGTGATGTATAATGGTCCACCTTTTACTCCTCTATTAATAACAGCTGACTGCTCCACACACACACACACACACACACACACTTTATTTCATGTCTGATGAGTGGAACATAGAGACTCCAGTCTCACAATCTATTCATGAAGTACAAATGGAAACATTTCATACCCAAGTTTGAAGAAAGGGCTATTTTTAGTATTTCTTAATGTCAACTAATCCCATAAAAAAATAGTTTGAGTTGTTCCTGTGGCTCTCGGCTCCAAGCCCATCGGTTCTTAGAGAAGATGTAAATATGAACTGCTCACTGTTTTATAAAACAAACAGAAGAACTATTTTTAGCAGCGGATTAATCCACATTTGGTGATCTGAGAGTATTTGGGGCAGTGGTTTGTCTTTAATCTTTTTAAATCTATGGTTTTCTCAAGGCAGTTGTGTATGGACGTAATCGGTTAAAGCAGGTCAAATAAACTTAATAACCCACTAACTCAAGTAGATATTTTACATGAAGGTTGTTGGTTTGACATGTTTGTTTGAATTCAGCCCAAAATGTGTTTTTTTCCGGCTGCCATCAGGAACGTGAATGTTTCCTTTCAGCTGCATTTCTCTCTCCAGGTGATGGAAAATCTAATTCTGTTCAACTCCGACACGCTCTGATATAAACACATTTTCAAGGTTCACTATTCGGTAGCTGTGAAGTGAAAAGGACTGTGTTGAAGTGTTTCTATCATCCGAGGACTCAGGTGATGGAGGATACTGCCAGCAGGCAAATGCTGGTACAGTTTGTCCTGCAGATGATGATTTGAATCCTTAGAGGCACGATTGGTGCACAAACTGCACTCCAATGATATCAGCGGGGACACCCAACAATGTCTCTATTCACCCGACATAGGAACAAAACCTGTAGACCTCAACAAAGTTCAAAAACAGCCAAAGACACTAACTGCATTCTTGCAACAAAGGAGCGAACCTGTGAATCCTATTTACAGAACCATTTGGTACAAAATGTGAAGTGTTTCGGGGACCTTGTCGTTGTTCGTCAAAAACAAAACTCGAGCAATTATGAACCAGCACTTCACACGAGCAGCAATCAAATCACAAACGCAAGAACGACTCGGCTGTAATTATCAATCACACAAGTCTAAGAAGCAGATTAATCTCCGTCATGCTGAGAAGCGACCCACATGAGATCAGGCGGTGACTGTAATTAGAGCAACTTTTGTGTTATTGTTGCCGGTCTCCGGCCGAGCTGCCACGCCGGCTCACAGGTCAATAATTCCCAAATGGCAATTAGTGTTCAGGGAAGATGGTGCCAGAAGAGAAACAAACAGCAGTCAATCTGTGGTGTCAGAAGGCACCCGGACAAGTTTCCACTGCAGAGAAACCGCAGACTCAAAGTAGACTCAAAGGGTTCAGTTACACAAAGATGAGAAGTTTGTCATTGATTAAGTTGGGTCTGAAAGTCCAAACTTATCTCAATTTCAACGAAACTAAGAATCTACAGTTAGAAAAGAAAAGATAAGATGACACCAGTATACCAGTACCCTTAAAGTGATACCAATAGATCACTTTCTCGGATACCCATCATGTGAAGTGTGTGTCCCATTGGTTCAGGCTGGTCTCGTCCAGCAGTCGTAGCAATTGCAAAAATAGTAATGTGCCGTAATTCATAGATGTCCCACAAAATGATGGTGTATGTTATCCGTGTAGTCATGAACGAGGAAGTATAAAGACCACAGAGGTGGAAGAGTCAACGAACCGCGATCTTTCCTCCAGACGACGGCTGAAACAAAAAGACAGTGTGGGTTTGTTACCTAAACCTAACTAAGTATTTTAAGATATTTTCCTAAACCTAACTATTTACGATCTTTTCCTAAACCTAACTAAGTATTTAACGATCATTTCCTAAACCTAACTAAGTATTTAACGATCATTTCCTAAACCTAACTATTTACGATCTTTTCCTAAACCTAACTAAGTATTTAACGATCTTTTCCTAAACCTAACTAAGTATTTAACGATCATTTCCTAAACCTAACTATTTACGATCTTTTCCTAAACCTAACTAAGTATTTAACGATCTTTTCCTAAACCTAACTAAGTATTTACGATCTTTTCCTAAACCTAACTAAGTATTTAACGATCTTTTCCTAAACCTAACTAAGTATTTACGATCTTTTTCTAAACCTAACTAAGTATTTACGATCTTTTCCTAAACCTAACTAAGTCTTTTTTTTGCCTAAACCTAACAAAGATATTTCCTGTGAAGTCGGGAGTTTATTTTGAAAATACCGTATGCACATAACGAGCGGAAGGTGACACGTGTTGCTCTTGTAGGAAAACCCACGAAAAATGAGGATAACTTTTGGTCAGATATCATACGAACCGTATGAGGAAACGTTGATTGGTTAGCTTACTGCTCATACGGCGATTTGAAAATCGAAAGAGCATGAAATAAATCATCAGGTGAGGATTAAACATCGAGTCAAGTGCATAAATATTGTAGTGGCGCGTTTAACAATTCAGCAGCGTCGAAGTCCTTCAGCTGTGCTGAAAACCTCCGTGAATGATTTCCACCTGCGCTATCAGTCACTTTGAAGGAGTCATTAGCTCACGTTCATCAGTAAATATCTCCCAACTACAGAAGAGCTTGTGTCACCACCGAGCGGCTGGAACATTAATCCTTAAAACATGAGCTCGGATAAAAGTCCCTTTGTAAGTGAAGATGTCTGTTTTCATTTGAAAAGGCAAATGTCTAATTTTGGTGGAAAAACTGAATTTGAATTTCATAGGTTTATCCCCCCCCCCCCCCCCTCAGTGCGACCTCTGAGCCTATTAAAGCCTCCAGCTCAAAACTAAAAGGTCAGAAACATTACAAGAACAAATGAATTACCAGGTAAAGAAAGGATGTGAAGAGAAGGAAACCGAATGGAAGCAGAGAGAAGCGACCCACCAGAGGAATGAGAAGTAAACAAACCCTCCGTTGGCCCGGAGCTTTATTCTGAAGGATTTTTTTGCCTTTTGAGAAAAGCACCGACTTTTTTTGTACAACAGCCTGCAGCTCGACTTTATTATCTCTGCTAAATGACTCTCAAACCACGACTGCAGGCTTTGTCTCTGATATGAATGTTTTACTGTGTGGGATTAAAGCAGCGACTGACATGTGATTGAACCAACCAATCAGAAACTGGGACAACACAGAGGATGAAGGGGAAATAACACAAAGTTCATCATTTTGACCCCCCCCCCCCCCCCCCCCCCCGACGCAGCAACGTGTTGCTTCTCGTCTCCGTTAGGTCTCGTCTGGACGAACATGTCGACCCACCTGCGGCCCCCCAGAGTCCAGACTTCCACACTCGTATCAAAGACTGTCACATGCATGAAGCTCAGAGGTGGGAAGTGACAAGAAACCCTGTTAGTCCATTTTGTTTCTGACGCTACACACACCGCCTCCAGGGGGGGGGGGAATAAAATCAGTGTGCAGAGCTCCTTCTGCCTCGATGAAAGGAGTTTTATCGGTTGTGTCTCAGGTTGAATCTAAAACAAAAACACACAGCGGTGGCGGCTCCACACGTTTACAACCTCTTTGCATAAATACAAGACGACGTTTCTGCATTTGGGGTAAAACATGAAGTTGAAACGGCATAATTTGGTAAACGGGGCCGTGAGGAGGTAAAGGAATGAAACTACGACACTCGTACACAATAGAAATGAACAAAATGAAATGCAAATCTCCTACTTTGTTATGAAGAACTGCTCAGAATGAACGAGCATTAATATGATATAATGCATTATTATTTCTAGCCAGCTCGCCAGGTTAAAATGAACCATAAGCCCTAGCACTGGGGGAAATAAAATAATATACCCAGAATGAATAAGGAATAGCTCCTCAACCATCAGGCTTATGCATATTTCTGGTCTCCTTTGAGAAATTAGAAGCCAAGGAAGATATTATTACCATTCCTGAGTAAATGTAAATGAAATAATAAAAGGATCTTTATCTTCTAAATTTCAACGGCAACATCACCATAACAAAGATCATATGGATAATGATGCAACTGGATGTCTTCTTCTACTCTTTACTACAACTGGGATGATGAAAATACACTCAGATACAACACTCATGATACAATATCTAAAATACACTCCGACAGTCTCCATGGTTACTGGGGGTTTTACTTCTAAACACTATTCATTCCCATAAAGCCACGTTACAGAAAACAAAAGTCATTGAAATAGTAACAATGACTATCGATCAATATTCATATATGACTGAAGAGCTCCATGCTATACTGGCAGATAAATAGGTGTTTCTTTTGTTATTTAATTGCAATAAATGGATCAAAAGCATGTCGAAATAACTATATCATGATACGTAAAAATCTGAATTAATGCTTTTTCAGGTCTGTCCGCAAGACAAACATTTGACTTTACATGTAATGGAGCTGCACGATAACACAACCCTCTGTGAAGTCATATCCACAACACCAATCATGTTCTTCATTTCTTTAAAGGACGATTATGATCGCGGCCTGTTCTTCTCTGCAGACCTTCCTGGTGTGTTTCTGTCTCTTGGTAATTAAATGCTAATGAGTTGGTGACAAAGATGGCCGCTCAGCACTTCTCACATCGCAGGAAAAAGGAAGCGTTTGACCCTCTGTTATTACTTCTCTCTCTCTCTCTCTCTCTCTCTCGCTCCAACATTTTAAATCTGTCTGTGTGTGTGTGTGTGTGTGTGTGTGTGTGTGTGTGTGTGTGTGTGTGTGTGTGTGTGTGTGTGTGTGTGTGTGTGTGTGTGTGTGTGTGTGTGTGTGTGTGTGTGTGTGTGTGTGTGTGGTCGCAGTGACCAGATATTGTGTAAACGGAGACAGTGTCTAAACACTGCTGAGGCTCCTGAAGAAGACTCTTTATCTTTATCTCCCCTTTCCCCCCCCCCCCCCCTCCCTCTGAGCACTGGGAGTTCTTCCTCTCCGTCCGTTATGTGATATATAATAAATAAAGTGTTTTACAGCCTCGGTTATTGGCTCAGATTCAGGTGTAGTCTTCAACATGAGACACCAGGATGTGGTGGTCAGATAAGACATTTGAAACATCTTGGTGACACAAACTGTCCCGGATCCAAACCCGTAACCTTCCTGCAACCCTGAGCAGGTTGTGAGCGTGTAATGTGAAGAAAACCATATTCATGACTCGCACCCACTGGTTCCTGTGTGAGCCCCACACACCAGCAGCACCCTGCTGTGCATCCACAGTCAATGGTTCCAGATGTTCTTCATGTTCAGGCTGGTTTCACTGGATTTGGAGCTCGGCGTGGTGAACAGTGTAGAGTACGTTAGCACTGCTATGTAGAGCTGCATTAGTTGTTCAATGAATCACCGACTCTTTTGATAATTAACGAATCGGTTCGACTCATTTTTAGAGAGAAAAAAGTTTAATAAATCTCTGGTTCCAGCTTCTTAAATGTGAATATTTTCTGGTTTCTTTACTCGTCTATGACAGTAAAGTAAATATCTCTCATATTTTAGGACATCATTTGGGCTTTTGGGAAAGTCCTGAATTTTGACCCCCGCCCCACAACTTTGTTTGTGGTACAAGAACATCACTTTTACCTGGACTGGAAGAAAAAAGGAGATCTCGACAGCGTTTGCTCCAAAACATATTGGGAAAAACTATTCAGCACTTCATAACTGTGGAAGCGTTTCCCCGAGGGAAGACTCCGAGGTCTCAAACACAGATCCTCAGCGTCGACGTCCTCGTATCCCTGCGTTAGCGCCGCGATGACTCATGAACCATCTGGCTCTCTTTGTGCTTTTTCCTCAACCGCAGAAACCCACAACAGTCCTTTTGAGGAAGGACACGATAAATTGCCTCCTAGTTCTCCCCCGAGAGGCTTTAATTATTCAAGACACACAAATCAAATGCAGAACAAACCCCAGCAGCAGCCTCTCTGCTTGTTACTGAGTCGCGGCGGCATCTTGTTGTGCGGTGTCTCCACTCCGCAGCCTCACAGCTTAGTGTCCGCCCGAAGACGGGAATGAGGAAGGATGAACTACGCTGCGAATACGATCCATCGTAAGGCTCCTAATCTAGTGCTGAGCCTGGAAGTCTTTCCCTCCTCATCGTCTTCTGTGTTTAAACAAGAGGACGTCTCATCTGGACACTATTTACCTCCATAGACTGAGCTACCTGCACGAACAGGTGCTCAATGTGCAGAGTAGGCAAGTCAGTGGGGGGGTGCAGGTGTTACTGTACTCAGCCAGGTAACTTTAACATTTCCAGCTGGAGGAAACAGAAACGATGACTCGTGTTGTTTTTTATTTGTGAACGCTCCGCTCTGCTTCCTGTTTTAAATCCAAGACGAGTTTCTATTTGTGGTGCGTACGTCTCGCTGCAGGTGATGTTCTCTTCTCACACGCTGCAGAAAGTTCACCTGGCTGACATCATGGTTCTCCCTTTTTACATCTGTAGTAGAAATAAGTCAAATAGGTTTAAACTGAGTCTGTGGAAGCTCAAAAACCATGAATTTGTGTTTCTTTATATTAAAGCTGAGCCTGTAATCCTGGGATATGTCGTTGAGATTATTACAAAGCTTACTAAACACCTGGTGTTTGCATGTTTATTTGGTGCTCTTTAAAGCAGCTGTGCGTTAATGTGTTGTTCATATGTTTTACAGCAGCACAACCATCCAAGATGGAGTCATGAAACTAGGACTATGAGTCCACCCTGCTCCGTTTTAAAATGCTTATCTTCTGCTACGTTTAACGCTGAGCGTCCGCATTAATCCGAAGTTCTAGAGCACAGAGAACAAAAGTTTGAGATTCTTTAAGTCCAAGGTTACGTCTGCAGCACTGCAGATGTTCCTCCTGGAAGCAGTTTTACAAAAGCTCCGTAAAATGAAGTCGGGGTTTGGACGAAAGGCCGAAACACGTAGAAGTTTACAAAAACACCCACTAGGCCTCAAAATGAGCTATTTTATGTGTCTTCAACGACACATCACCATAGAAACGGAAACAATGTGACGATGATGAGTTTCCGAGACGATGAAGGTGATGTAAACGGTGAACAGATCTCTTCCAACACGTCTACACAGAATGCATGTGAAGCACATTTCAATGTGTTTTCTTTTCTTATCGTTTGTCCTGAAATACCATCAAACCCATGAAGCTGTTGTCAGCGCACGTTAAAGTGAGGACGGTCGTAGGATCTGAGGACAAAGGGATGTCTTTGGGATGAGGAGGTGCATATAAATAGCCCTCTGGCTGTCAGAGTGTTGCAGCTGGAGGGCAACACCTCCTCAGCAACACAGCACATGCTAATGCAGAGGAAAGTGTCAAGTTCCTCCGACAAGGAGAGCTGCC
>JAVDOI010000321.1:0-22500 GCA_032191485.1 Leptoclinus maculatus
GGTGTCCGGGTAAGTGTATGTTCAAGTGTTGGCCTGTGGAGGAGTGTGGAGGGAGGCTGATTTTCTTAATTCTGACCCCAGTTAGGGTGCTGGAAGGTGCTGGGAGGTGCTGGGAGGTCCAGGGGGTGGTTGTGGAGGTAGTTTACCCGGGGAAAGTACCTGTTTTGTGGGTAATTAAAGTGACTTTGGTGATTTGGGTCATTTTTTGGTACTTCTAATATTGAGCTTTCCAGGTGTTTGTGAGGTGCATCGATACTTCCCGGATGACTTTTAGCCTGGGACTGCACTCGTTTCCCGGGTACGTGTCCCTGAGTGTAGGTGGGGGGTTATTTTCTTCATTTTAACCATTTTGACCATTTTTAGTGAATTTAATGTGTTTTTTGCGAGGTGTTTGTATTTTTTACCGGTACTTCCCGGATGAATTTTATCCAGCCACTGCACATGCATCACGGGGAGGTGGTCCTGAATATTCCTGTATGGTTCTTTTATTCATTTTAACCATTTTGGCCACTTTTGTTCATTAAAATGTTGTGTTTGTGAGGTGTATTTAAGGTGCATCGATACTTCCCGGATGAATTTTCGCCTGGGACTGCACTCGTTTCCCGGGTAGGTGTTCCTGCGTGTAGGTGGGGGGTTATTTTCTTCATTTTAACCATTTTGGTCATTTAATACAGGGGCATGTTGCGGAGGTGTTTCTGCGGGGTTGGGGTGGGGGGGTGTCCGGGGTAAGTGTATGTTCAAGTGTTGGCCTGTGGAGGAGTGTGGAGGGAGGCTGATTTTCTTAATTCTGACCCCAGTTAGGGTGCTGGAAGGTGCTGGGAGGTGCTGGGAGGTCCAGGGGGTGGTTGTGGAGGTAGTTTACCCGGGGAAAGTACCTGTTTTGTGGGTAATTAAAGTGACTTTGGTGATTTGGGTCATTTTTTGGTACTTCTAATATTGAGCTTTCCAGGTGTTTGTGAGGTGCATCGATACTTCCCGGATGACTTTTAGCCTGGGACTGCACTCGTTTCCCGGGTACGTGTCCCTGAGTGTAGGTGGGGGGTTATTTTCTTCATTTTAACCATTTTGGCCAGTTTTGGTCATTGTAATATGTGTTTTGCGAGGTGTTTGTATTTTTTACCGGTACTTCCCGGACGAATTTTATCCAGCCACTGCACATGCATCACGGGGAGGTGGTCCTGAATATTCCTGTATGGTTCTTTTATTCATTTTCACCATTTTGACCATTTTTAGTGAATTTAATGTGTTTTTTGCGAGGTGTTTGTATTTTTTACCGGTACTTCCCGGATGAATTTTATCCAGCCACTGCACATGCATCACGGGGAGGTGGTCCTGAATATTCCTGTATGGTTCTTTTATTCATTTTAACCATTTTGGCCACTTTTGTTCATTAAAATGTTGTGTTTGTGAGGTGTATTTAAGGTGCATCGATACTTCCCGGATGAATTTTCGCCTGGGACTGCACTCGTTTCCCGGGTAGGTGTTCCTGCGTGTAGGTGGGGGGTTATTTTCTTCATTTTAACCATTTTGGTCATTTAATACAGGGGCATGTTGCGGAGGTGTTTCTGCGGGGTTGGGGTGGGGGGGGTGTCCGGGTAAGTGTATGTTCAAGTGTTGGCCTGTGGAGGAGTGTGGAGGGAGGCTGATTTTCTTAATTCTGACCCCAGTTAGGGTGCTGGAAGGTGCTGGGAGGTGCTGGGAGGTCCAGGGGGTGGTTGTGGAGGTAGTTTACCCGGGGAAAGTACCTGTTTTGTGGGTAATTAAAGTGACTTTGGTGATTTGGGTCATTTTTTGGTACTTCTAATATTGAGCTTTCCAGGTGTTTGTGAGGTGCATCGATACTTCCCGGATGACTTTTAGCCTGGGACTGCACTCGTTTCCCGGGTACGTGTCCCTGAGTGTAGGTGGGGGGTTATTTTCTTCATTTTAACCATTTTGGCCAGTTTTGGTCATTGTAATATGTGTTTTGCGAGGTGTTTGTATTTTTTACCGGTACTTCCCGGACGAATTTTATCCAGCCACTGCACATGCATCACGGGGAGGTGGTCCTGAATATTCCTGTATGGTTCTTTTATTCATTTTCACCATTTTGACCATTTTTAGTGAATTTAATGTGTTTTTTGCGAGGTGTTTGTATTTTTTACCGGTACTTCCCGGATGAATTTTATCCAGCCACTGCACATGCATCACGGGGAGGTGGTCTTGAATTTTCCTGGTTAGTTATTTTATTCATTTTAAGCGTTTTAATAATTTTTATAATTTTTCCAAGTTTTGGCCTCAGTGCTGTTTGTACTCTGACATATTTTCACAAATTCTCGATTTGTACTACCAAGTGTACGAAACTCGGGGAGGGCCAGGGATGGGTTTTAACCCAGGGAGGGGGCTTAAGAGTGGGGGCACGGGACCCCCTGGAGCACGGGGGCACAGGGGCATGTTGCGGAGGTGTTTCTGCGGGGTTGGGGTGGGGGGTGTCCGGGTAAGTGTATGTTCAAGTGTTGGCCTGTGGAGGAGTGTGGAGGGAGGCTGATTTTCTTAATTCTGACCCCAGTTAGGGTGCTGGAAGGTGCTGGGAGGTGCTGGGAGGTCCAGGGGGTGGTTGTGGAGGTAGTTTACCCGGGGAAAGTACCTGTTTTGTGGGTAATTAAAGTGACTTTGGTGATTTGGGTCATTTTTTGGTACTTCTAATATTGAGCTTTCCAGGTGTTTGTGAGGTGCATCGATACTTCCCGGATGACTTTTAGCCTGGGACTGCACTCGTTTCCCGGGTACGTGTCCCTGAGTGTAGGTGGGGGGTTATTTTCTTCATTTTAACCATTTTGACCATTTTTAGTGAATTTAATGTGTTTTTTGCGAGGTGTTTGTATTTTTTACCGGTACTTCCCGGATGAATTTTATCCAGCCACTGCACATGCATCACGGGGAGGTGGTCCTGAATATTCCTGTATGGTTCTTTTATTCATTTTAACCATTTTGGCCACTTTTGTTCATTAAAATGTTGTGTTTGTGAGGTGTATTTAAGGTGCATCGATACTTCCCGGATGAATTTTCGCCTGGGACTGCACTCGTTTCCCGGGTAGGTGTTCCTGCGTGTAGGTGGGGGGTTATTTTCTTCATTTTAACCATTTTGGTCATTTAATACAGGGGCATGTTGCGGAGGTGTTTCTGCGGGGTTGGGGTGGGGGGGGTGTCCGGGTAAGTGTATGTTCAAGTGTTGGCCTGTGGAGGAGTGTGGAGGGAGGCTGATTTTCTTAATTCTGACCCCAGTTAGGGTGCTGGAAGGTGCTGGGAGGTGCTGGGAGGTCCAGGGGGTGGTTGTGGAGGTAGTTTACCCGGGGAAAGTACCTGTTTTGTGGGTAATTAAAGTGACTTTGGTGATTTGGGTCATTTTTTGGTACTTCTAATATTGAGCTTTCCAGGTGTTTGTGAGGTGCATCGATACTTCCCGGATGACTTTTAGCCTGGGACTGCACTCGTTTCCCGGGTACGTGTCCCTGAGTGTAGGTGGGGGGTTATTTTCTTCATTTTAACCATTTTGGCCAGTTTTGGTCATTGTAATATGTGTTTTGCGAGGTGTTTGTATTTTTTACCGGTACTTCCCGGACGAATTTTATCCAGCCACTGCACATGCATCACGGGGAGGTGGTCCTGAATATTCCTGTATGGTTCTTTTATTCATTTTCACCATTTTGACCATTTTTAGTGAATTTAATGTGTTTTTTGCGAGGTGTTTGTATTTTTTACCGGTACTTCCCGGATGAATTTTATCCAGCCACTGCACATGCATCACGGGGAGGTGGTCTTGAATTTTCCTGGTTAGTTATTTTATTCATTTTAAGCGTTTTAATAATTTTTATAATTTTTCCAAGTTTTGGCCTCAGTGCTGTTTGTACTCTGACATATTTTCACAAATTCTCGATTTGTACTACCAAGTGTACGAAACTCGGGGAGGGCCAGGGATGGGTTTTAACCCAGGGAGGGGGCTTAAGAGTGGGGGCACGGGACCCCCTGGAGCACGGGGGCACAGGGGCATGTTGCGGAGGTGTTTCTGCGGGGTTGGGGTGGGGGGTGTCCGGGTAAGTGTATGTTCAAGTGTTGGCCTGTGGAGGAGTGTGGAGGGAGGCTGATTTTCTTAATTCTGACCCCAGTTAGGGTGCTGGAAGGTGCTGGGAGGTGCTGGGAGGTCCAGGGGGTGGTTGTGGAGGTAGTTTACCCGGGGAAAGTACCTGTTTTGTGGGTAATTAAAGTGACTTTGGTGATTTGGGTCATTTTTTGGTACTTCTAATATTGAGCTTTCCAGGTGTTTGTGAGGTGCATCGATACTTCCCGGATGACTTTTAGCCTGGGACTGCACTCGTTTCCCGGGTACGTGTCCCTGAGTGTAGGTGGGGGGTTATTTTCTTCATTTTAACCATTTTGACCATTTTTAGTGAATTTAATGTGTTTTTTGCGAGGTGTTTGTATTTTTTACCGGTACTTCCCGGATGAATTTTATCCAGCCACTGCACATGCATCACGGGGAGGTGGTCCTGAATATTCCTGTATGGTTCTTTTATTCATTTTAACCATTTTGGCCACTTTTGTTCATTAAAATGTTGTGTTTGTGAGGTGTATTTAAGGTGCATCGATACTTCCCGGATGAATTTTCGCCTGGGACTGCACTCGTTTCCCGGGTAGGTGTTCCTGCGTGTAGGTGGGGGGTTATTTTCTTCATTTTAACCATTTTGGTCATTTAATACAGGGGCATGTTGCGGAGGTGTTTCTGCGGGGTTGGGGTGGGGGGGTGTCCGGGTAAGTGTATGTTCAAGTGTTGGCCTGTGGAGGAGTGTGGAGGGAGGCTGATTTTCTTAATTCTGACCCCAGTTAGGGTGCTGGAAGGTGCTGGGAGGTGCTGGGAGGTCCAGGGGGTGGTTGTGGAGGTAGTTTACCCGGGGAAAGTACCTGTTTTGTGGGTAATTAAAGTGACTTTGGTGATTTGGGTCATTTTTTGGTACTTCTAATATTGAGCTTTCCAGGTGTTTGTGAGGTGCATCGATACTTCCCGGATGACTTTTAGCCTGGGACTGCACTCGTTTCCCGGGTACGTGTCCCTGAGTGTAGGTGGGGGGTTATTTTCTTCATTTTAACCATTTTGGCCAGTTTTGGTCATTGTAATATGTGTTTTGCGAGGTGTTTGTATTTTTTACCGGTACTTCCCGGACGAATTTTATCCAGCCACTGCACATGCATCACGGGGAGGTGGTCCTGAATATTCCTGTATGGTTCTTTTATTCATTTTCACCATTTTGACCATTTTTAGTGAATTTAATGTGTTTTTTGCGAGGTGTTTGTATTTTTTACCGGTACTTCCCGGATGAATTTTATCCAGCCACTGCACATGCATCACGGGGAGGTGGTCTTGAATTTTCCTGGTTAGTTATTTTATTCATTTTAAGCGTTTTAATAATTTTTATAATTTTTCCAAGTTTTGGCCTCAGTGCTGTTTGTACTCTGACATATTTTCACAAATTCTCGATTTGTACTACCAAGTGTACGAAACTCGGGGAGGGCCAGGGATGGGTTTTAACCCAGGGAGGGGGCTTAAGAGTGGGGGCACGGGACCCCCTGGAGCACGGGGGCACAGGGGCATGTTGCGGAGGTGTTTCTGCGGGGTTGGGGTGGGGGGTGTCCGGGTAAGTGTATGTTCAAGTGTTGGCCTGTGGAGGAGTGTGGAGGGAGGCTGATTTTCTTAATTCTGACCCCAGTTAGGGTGCTGGAAGGTGCTGGGAGGTGCTGGGAGGTCCAGGGGGTGGTTGTGGAGGTAGTTTACCCGGGGAAAGTACCTGTTTTGTGGGTAATTAAAGTGACTTTGGTGATTTGGGTCATTTTTTGGTACTTCTAATATTGAGCTTTCCAGGTGTTTGTGAGGTGCATCGATACTTCCCGGATGACTTTTAGCCTGGGACTGCACTCGTTTCCCGGGTACGTGTCCCTGAGTGTAGGTGGGGGGTTATTTTCTTCATTTTAACCATTTTGACCATTTTTAGTGAATTTAATGTGTTTTTTGCGAGGTGTTTGTATTTTTTACCGGTACTTCCCGGATGAATTTTATCCAGCCACTGCACATGCATCACGGGGAGGTGGTCCTGAATATTCCTGTATGGTTCTTTTATTCATTTTAACCATTTTGGCCACTTTTGTTCATTAAAATGTTGTGTTTGTGAGGTGTATTTAAGGTGCATCGATACTTCCGGATGAATTTTCGCCTGGGACTGCACTCGTTTCCCGGGTAGGTGTTCCTGCGTGTAGGTGGGGGGTTATTTTCTTCATTTTAACCATTTTGGTCATTTAATACAGGGGCATGTTGCGGAGGTGTTTCTGCGGGGTTGGGGTGGGGGGGTGTCCGGGTAAGTGTATGTTCAAGTGTTGGCCTGTGGAGGAGTGTGGAGGGAGGCTGATTTTCTTAATTCTGACCCCAGTTAGGGTGCTGGAAGGTGCTGGGAGGTGCTGGGAGGTCCAGGGGGTGGTTGTGGAGGTAGTTTACCCGGGGAAAGTACCTGTTTTGTGGGTAATTAAAGTGACTTTGGTGATTTGGGTCATTTTTTGGTACTTCTAATATTGAGCTTTCCAGGTGTTTGTGAGGTGCATCGATACTTCCCGGATGACTTTTAGCCTGGGACTGCACTCGTTTCCCGGGTACGTGTCCCTGAGTGTAGGTGGGGGGTTATTTTCTTCATTTTAACCATTTTGGCCAGTTTTGGTCATTGTAATATGTGTTTTGCGAGGTGTTTGTATTTTTTACCGGTACTTCCCGGACGAATTTTATCCAGCCACTGCACATGCATCACGGGGAGGTGGTCCTGAATATTCCTGTATGGTTCTTTTATTCATTTTCACCATTTTGACCATTTTTAGTGAATTTAATGTGTTTTTTGCGAGGTGTTTGTATTTTTTACCGGTACTTCCCGGATGAATTTTATCCAGCCACTGCACATGCATCACGGGGAGGTGGTCTTGAATTTTCCTGGTTAGTTATTTTATTCATTTTAAGCGTTTTAATAATTTTTATAATTTTTCCAAGTTTTGGCCTCAGTGCTGTTTGTACTCTGACATATTTTCACAAATTCTCGATTTGTACTACCAAGTGTACGAAACTCGGGGAGGGCCAGGGATGGGTTTTAACCCAGGGAGGGGGCTTAAGAGTGGGGGCACGGGACCCCCTGGAGCACGGGGGCACAGGGGCATGTTGCGGAGGTGTTTCTGCGGGGTTGGGGTGGGGGGTGTCCGGGTAAGTGTATGTTCAAGTGTTGGCCTGTGGAGGAGTGTGGAGGGAGGCTGATTTTCTTAATTCTGACCCCAGTTAGGGTGCTGGAAGGTGCTGGGAGGTGCTGGGAGGTCCAGGGGGTGGTTGTGGAGGTAGTTTACCCGGGGAAAGTACCTGTTTTGTGGGTAATTAAAGTGACTTTGGTGATTTGGGTCATTTTTTGGTACTTCTAATATTGAGCTTTCCAGGTGTTTGTGAGGTGCATCGATACTTCCCGGATGACTTTTAGCCTGGGACTGCACTCGTTTCCCGGGTACGTGTCCCTGAGTGTAGGTGGGGGGTTATTTTCTTCATTTTAACCATTTTGACCATTTTTAGTGAATTTAATGTGTTTTTTGCGAGGTGTTTGTATTTTTTACCGGTACTTCCCGGATGAATTTTATCCAGCCACTGCACATGCATCACGGGGAGGTGGTCCTGAATATTCCTGTATGGTTCTTTTATTCATTTTAACCATTTTGGCCACTTTTGTTCATTAAAATGTTGTGTTTGTGAGGTGTATTTAAGGTGCATCGATACTTCCCGGATGAATTTTCGCCTGGGACTGCACTCGTTTCCCGGGTAGGTGTTCCTGCGTGTAGGTGGGGGGTTATTTTCTTCATTTTAACCATTTTGGTCATTTAATACAGGGGCATGTTGCGGAGGTGTTTCTGCGGGGTTGGGGTGGGGGGGTGTCCGGGTAAGTGTATGTTCAAGTGTTGGCCTGTGGAGGAGTGTGGAGGGAGGCTGATTTTCTTAATTCTGACCCCAGTTAGGGTGCTGGAAGGTGCTGGGAGGTGCTGGGAGGTCCAGGGGGTGGTTGTGGAGGTAGTTTACCCGGGGAAAGTACCTGTTTTGTGGGTAATTAAAGTGACTTTGGTGATTTGGGTCATTTTTTGGTACTTCTAATATTGAGCTTTCCAGGTGTTTGTGAGGTGCATCGATACTTCCCGGATGACTTTTAGCCTGGGACTGCACTCGTTTCCCGGGTACGTGTCCCTGAGTGTAGGTGGGGGGTTATTTTCTTCATTTTAACCATTTTGGCCAGTTTTGGTCATTGTAATATGTGTTTTGCGAGGTGTTTGTATTTTTTACCGGTACTTCCCGGACGAATTTTATCCAGCCACTGCACATGCATCACGGGGAGGTGGTCCTGAATATTCCTGTATGGTTCTTTTATTCATTTTCACCATTTTGACCATTTTTAGTGAATTTAATGTGTTTTTTGCGAGGTGTTTGTATTTTTTACCGGTACTTCCCGGATGAATTTTATCCAGCCACTGCACATGCATCACGGGGAGGTGGTCTTGAATTTTCCTGGTTAGTTATTTTATTCATTTTAAGCGTTTTAATAATTTTTATAATTTTTCCAAGTTTTGGCCTCAGTGCTGTTTGTACTCTGACATATTTTCACAAATTCTCGATTTGTACTACCAAGTGTACGAAACTCGGGGAGGGCCAGGGATGGGTTTTAACCCAGGGAGGGGGCTTAAGAGTGGGGGCACGGGACCCCCTGGAGCACGGGGGCACAGGGGCATGTTGCGGAGGTGTTTCTGCGGGGTTGGGGTGGGGGGTGTCCGGGTAAGTGTATGTTCAAGTGTTGGCCTGTGGAGGAGTGTGGAGGGAGGCTGATTTTCTTAATTCTGACCCCAGTTAGGGTGCTGGAAGGTGCTGGGAGGTGCTGGGAGGTCCAGGGGGTGGTTGTGGAGGTAGTTTACCCGGGGAAAGTACCTGTTTTGTGGGTAATTAAAGTGACTTTGGTGATTTGGGTCATTTTTTGGTACTTCTAATATTGAGCTTTCCAGGTGTTTGTGAGGTGCATCGATACTTCCCGGATGACTTTTAGCCTGGGACTGCACTCGTTTCCCGGGTACGTGTCCCTGAGTGTAGGTGGGGGGTTATTTTCTTCATTTTAACCATTTTGACCATTTTTAGTGAATTTAATGTGTTTTTTGCGAGGTGTTTGTATTTTTTACCGGTACTTCCCGGATGAATTTTATCCAGCCACTGCACATGCATCACGGGGAGGTGGTCCTGAATATTCCTGTATGGTTCTTTTATTCATTTTAACCATTTTGGCCACTTTTGTTCATTAAAATGTTGTGTTTGTGAGGTGTATTTAAGGTGCATCGATACTTCCCGGATGAATTTTCGCCTGGGACTGCACTCGTTTCCCGGGTAGGTGTTCCTGCGTGTAGGTGGGGGGTTATTTTCTTCATTTTAACCATTTTGGTCATTTAATACAGGGGCATGTTGCGGAGGTGTTTCTGCGGGGTTGGGGTGGGGGGGTGTCCGGGTAAGTGTATGTTCAAGTGTTGGCCTGTGGAGGAGTGTGGAGGGAGGCTGATTTTCTTAATTCTGACCCCAGTTAGGGTGCTGGAAGGTGCTGGGAGGTGCTGGGAGGTCCAGGGGGTGGTTGTGGAGGTAGTTTACCCGGGGAAAGTACCTGTTTTGTGGGTAATTAAAGTGACTTTGGTGATTTGGGTCATTTTTTGGTACTTCTAATATTGAGCTTTCCAGGTGTTTGTGAGGTGCATCGATACTTCCCGGATGACTTTTAGCCTGGGACTGCACTCGTTTCCCGGGTACGTGTCCCTGAGTGTAGGTGGGGGGTTATTTTCTTCATTTTAACCATTTTGGCCAGTTTTGGTCATTGTAATATGTGTTTTGCGAGGTGTTTGTATTTTTTACCGGTACTTCCCGGACGAATTTTATCCAGCCACTGCACATGCATCACGGGGAGGTGGTCCTGAATATTCCTGTATGGTTCTTTTATTCATTTTCACCATTTTGACCATTTTTAGTGAATTTAATGTGTTTTTTGCGAGGTGTTTGTATTTTTTACCGGTACTTCCCGGATGAATTTTATCCAGCCACTGCACATGCATCACGGGGAGGTGGTCTTGAATTTTCCTGGTTAGTTATTTTATTCATTTTAAGCGTTTTAATAATTTTTATAATTTTTCCAAGTTTTGGCCTCAGTGCTGTTTGTACTCTGACATATTTTCACAAATTCTCGATTTGTACTACCAAGTGTACGAAACTCGGGGAGGGCCAGGGATGGGTTTTAACCCAGGGAGGGGGCTTAAGAGTGGGGGCACGGGACCCCCTGGAGCACGGGGGCACAGGGGCATGTTGCGGAGGTGTTTCTGCGGGGTTGGGGTGGGGGGTGTCCGGGTAAGTGTATGTTCAAGTGTTGGCCTGTGGAGGAGTGTGGAGGGAGGCTGATTTTCTTAATTCTGACCCCAGTTAGGGTGCTGGAAGGTGCTGGGAGGTGCTGGGAGGTCCAGGGGGTGGTTGTGGAGGTAGTTTACCCGGGGAAAGTACCTGTTTTGTGGGTAATTAAAGTGACTTTGGTGATTTGGGTCATTTTTTGGTACTTCTAATATTGAGCTTTCCAGGTGTTTGTGAGGTGCATCGATACTTCCCGGATGACTTTTAGCCTGGGACTGCACTCGTTTCCCGGGTACGTGTCCCTGAGTGTAGGTGGGGGGTTATTTTCTTCATTTTAACCATTTTGACCATTTTTAGTGAATTTAATGTGTTTTTTGCGAGGTGTTTGTATTTTTTACCGGTACTTCCCGGATGAATTTTATCCAGCCACTGCACATGCATCACGGGGAGGTGGTCCTGAATATTCCTGTATGGTTCTTTTATTCATTTTAACCATTTTGGCCACTTTTGTTCATTAAAATGTTGTGTTTGTGAGGTGTATTTAAGGTGCATCGATACTTCCCGGATGAATTTTCGCCTGGGACTGCACTCGTTTCCCGGGTAGGTGTTCCTGCGTGTAGGTGGGGGGTTATTTTCTTCATTTTAACCATTTTGGTCATTTAATACAGGGGCATGTTGCGGAGGTGTTTCTGCGGGGTTGGGGTGGGGGGGTGTCCGGGTAAGTGTATGTTCAAGTGTTGGCCTGTGGAGGAGTGTGGAGGGAGGCTGATTTTCTTAATTCTGACCCCAGTTAGGGTGCTGGAAGGTGCTGGGAGGTGCTGGGAGGTCCAGGGGGTGGTTGTGGAGGTAGTTTACCCGGGGAAAGTACCTGTTTTGTGGGTAATTAAAGTGACTTTGGTGATTTGGGTCATTTTTTGGTACTTCTAATATTGAGCTTTCCAGGTGTTTGTGAGGTGCATCGATACTTCCCGGATGACTTTTAGCCTGGGACTGCACTCGTTTCCCGGGTACGTGTCCCTGAGTGTAGGTGGGGGGTTATTTTCTTCATTTTAACCATTTTGGCCAGTTTTGGTCATTGTAATATGTGTTTTGCGAGGTGTTTGTATTTTTTACCGGTACTTCCCGGACGAATTTTATCCAGCCACTGCACATGCATCACGGGGAGGTGGTCCTGAATATTCCTGTATGGTTCTTTTATTCATTTTCACCATTTTGACCATTTTTAGTGAATTTAATGTGTTTTTTGCGAGGTGTTTGTATTTTTTACCGGTACTTCCCGGATGAATTTTATCCAGCCACTGCACATGCATCACGGGGAGGTGGTCCTGAATATTCCTGTATGGTTCTTTTATTCATTTTAACCATTTTGGCCACTTTTGTTCATTAAAATGTTGTGTTTGTGAGGTGTATTTAAGGTGCATCGATACTTCCCGGATGAATTTTCGCCTGGGACTGCACTCGTTTCCCGGGTAGGTGTTCCTGCGTGTAGGTGGGGGGTTATTTTCTTCATTTTAACCATTTTGGTCATTTAATACAGGGGCATGTTGCGGAGGTGTTTCTGCGGGGTTGGGGTGGGGGGGTGTCCGGGTAAGTGTATGTTCAAGTGTTGGCCTGTGGAGGAGTGTGGAGGGAGGCTGATTTTCTTAATTCTGACCCCAGTTAGGGTGCTGGAAGGTGCTGGGAGGTGCTGGGAGGTCCAGGGGGTGGTTGTGGAGGTAGTTTACCCGGGGAAAGTACCTGTTTTGTGGGTAATTAAAGTGACTTTGGTGATTTGGGTCATTTTTTGGTACTTCTAATATTGAGCTTTCCAGGTGTTTGTGAGGTGCATCGATACTTCCCGGATGACTTTTAGCCTGGGACTGCACTCGTTTCCCGGGTACGTGTCCCTGAGTGTAGGTGGGGGGTTATTTTCTTCATTTTAACCATTTTGGCCAGTTTTGGTCATTGTAATATGTGTTTTGCGAGGTGTTTGTATTTTTTACCGGTACTTCCCGGACGAATTTTATCCAGCCACTGCACATGCATCACGGGGAGGTGGTCCTGAATATTCCTGTATGGTTCTTTTATTCATTTTCACCATTTTGACCATTTTTAGTGAATTTAATGTGTTTTTTGCGAGGTGTTTGTATTTTTTACCGGTACTTCCCGGATGAATTTTATCCAGCCACTGCACATGCATCACGGGGAGGTGGTCTTGAATTTTCCTGGTTAGTTATTTTATTCATTTTAAGCGTTTTAATAATTTTTATAATTTTTCCAAGTTTTGGCCTCAGTGCTGTTTGTACTCTGACATATTTTCACAAATTCTCGATTTGTACTACCAAGTGTACGAAACTCGGGGAGGGCCAGGGATGGGTTTTAACCCAGGGAGGGGGCTTAAGAGTGGGGGCACGGGACCCCCTGGAGCACGGGGGCACAGGGGCATGTTGCGGAGGTGTTTCTGCGGGGTTGGGGTGGGGGGTGTCCGGGTAAGTGTATGTTCAAGTGTTGGCCTGTGGAGGAGTGTGGAGGGAGGCTGATTTTCTTAATTCTGACCCCAGTTAGGGTGCTGGAAGGTGCTGGGAGGTGCTGGGAGGTCCAGGGGGTGGTTGTGGAGGTAGTTTACCCGGGGAAAGTACCTGTTTTGTGGGTAATTAAAGTGACTTTGGTGATTTGGGTCATTTTTTGGTACTTCTAATATTGAGCTTTCCAGGTGTTTGTGAGGTGCATCGATACTTCCCGGATGACTTTTAGCCTGGGACTGCACTCGTTTCCCGGGTACGTGTCCCTGAGTGTAGGTGGGGGGTTATTTTCTTCATTTTAACCATTTTGACCATTTTTAGTGAATTTAATGTGTTTTTTGCGAGGTGTTTGTATTTTTTACCGGTACTTCCCGGATGAATTTTATCCAGCCACTGCACATGCATCACGGGGAGGTGGTCCTGAATATTCCTGTATGGTTCTTTTATTCATTTTAACCATTTTGGCCACTTTTGTTCATTAAAATGTTGTGTTTGTGAGGTGTATTTAAGGTGCATCGATACTTCCCGGATGAATTTTCGCCTGGGACTGCACTCGTTTCCCGGGTAGGTGTTCCTGCGTGTAGGTGGGGGGTTATTTTCTTCATTTTAACCATTTTGGTCATTTAATACAGGGGCATGTTGCGGAGGTGTTTCTGCGGGGTTGGGGTGGGGGGGTGTCCGGGTAAGTGTATGTTCAAGTGTTGGCCTGTGGAGGAGTGTGGAGGGAGGCTGATTTTCTTAATTCTGACCCCAGTTAGGGTGCTGGAAGGTGCTGGGAGGTGCTGGGAGGTCCAGGGGGTGGTTGTGGAGGTAGTTTACCCGGGGAAAGTACCTGTTTTGTGGGTAATTAAAGTGACTTTGGTGATTTGGGTCATTTTTTGGTACTTCTAATATTGAGCTTTCCAGGTGTTTGTGAGGTGCATCGATACTTCCCGGATGACTTTTAGCCTGGGACTGCACTCGTTTCCCGGGTACGTGTCCCTGAGTGTAGGTGGGGGGTTATTTTCTTCATTTTAACCATTTTGGCCAGTTTTGGTCATTGTAATATGTGTTTTGCGAGGTGTTTGTATTTTTTACCGGTACTTCCCGGACGAATTTTATCCAGCCACTGCACATGCATCACGGGGAGGTGGTCCTGAATATTCCTGTATGGTTCTTTTATTCATTTTCACCATTTTGACCATTTTTAGTGAATTTAATGTGTTTTTTGCGAGGTGTTTGTATTTTTTACCGGTACTTCCCGGATGAATTTTATCCAGCCACTGCACATGCATCACGGGGAGGTGGTCTTGAATTTTCCTGGTTAGTTATTTTATTCATTTTAAGCGTTTTAATAATTTTTATAATTTTTCCAAGTTTTGGCCTCAGTGCTGTTTGTACTCTGACATATTTTCACAAATTCTCGATTTGTACTACCAAGTGTACGAAACTCGGGGAGGGCCAGGGATGGGTTTTAACCCAGGGAGGGGGCTTAAGAGTGGGGGCACGGGACCCCCTGGAGCACGGGGGCACAGGGGCATGTTGCGGAGGTGTTTCTGCGGGGTTGGGGTGGGGGGTGTCCGGGTAAGTGTATGTTCAAGTGTTGGCCTGTGGAGGAGTGTGGAGGGAGGCTGATTTTCTTAATTCTGACCCCAGTTAGGGTGCTGGAAGGTGCTGGGAGGTGCTGGGAGGTCCAGGGGGTGGTTGTGGAGGTAGTTTACCCGGGGAAAGTACCTGTTTTGTGGGTAATTAAAGTGACTTTGGTGATTTGGGTCATTTTTTGGTACTTCTAATATTGAGCTTTCCAGGTGTTTGTGAGGTGCATCGATACTTCCCGGATGACTTTTAGCCTGGGACTGCACTCGTTTCCCGGGTACGTGTCCCTGAGTGTAGGTGGGGGGTTATTTTCTTCATTTTAACCATTTTGACCATTTTTAGTGAATTTAATGTGTTTTTTGCGAGGTGTTTGTATTTTTTACCGGTACTTCCCGGATGAATTTTATCCAGCCACTGCACATGCATCACGGGGAGGTGGTCCTGAATATTCCTGTATGGTTCTTTTATTCATTTTAACCATTTTGGCCACTTTTGTTCATTAAAATGTTGTGTTTGTGAGGTGTATTTAAGGTGCATCGATACTTCCCGGATGAATTTTCGCCTGGGACTGCACTCGTTTCCCGGGTAGGTGTTCCTGCGTGTAGGTGGGGGGTTATTTTCTTCATTTTAACCATTTTGGTCATTTAATACAGGGGCATGTTGCGGAGGTGTTTCTGCGGGGTTGGGGTGGGGGGGTGTCCGGGTAAGTGTATGTTCAAGTGTTGGCCTGTGGAGGAGTGTGGAGGGAGGCTGATTTTCTTAATTCTGACCCCAGTTAGGGTGCTGGAAGGTGCTGGGAGGTGCTGGGAGGTCCAGGGGGTGGTTGTGGAGGTAGTTTACCCGGGGAAAGTACCTGTTTTGTGGGTAATTAAAGTGACTTTGGTGATTTGGGTCATTTTTTGGTACTTCTAATATTGAGCTTTCCAGGTGTTTGTGAGGTGCATCGATACTTCCCGGATGACTTTTAGCCTGGGACTGCACTCGTTTCCCGGGTACGTGTCCCTGAGTGTAGGTGGGGGGTTATTTTCTTCATTTTAACCATTTTGGCCAGTTTTGGTCATTGTAATATGTGTTTTGCGAGGTGTTTGTATTTTTTACCGGTACTTCCCGGACGAATTTTATCCAGCCACTGCACATGCATCACGGGGAGGTGGTCCTGAATATTCCTGTATGGTTCTTTTATTCATTTTCACCATTTTGACCATTTTTAGTGAATTTAATGTGTTTTTTGCGAGGTGTTTGTATTTTTTACCGGTACTTCCCGGATGAATTTTATCCAGCCACTGCACATGCATCACGGGGAGGTGGTCCTGAATATTCCTGTATGGTTCTTTTATTCATTTTAACCATTTTGGCCACTTTTGTTCATTAAAATGTTGTGTTTGTGAGGTGTATTTAAGGTGCATCGATACTTCCCGGATGAATTTTCGCCTGGGACTGCACTCGTTTCCCGGGTAGGTGTTCCTGCGTGTAGGTGGGGGGTTATTTTCTTCATTTTAACCATTTTGGTCATTTAATACAGGGGCATGTTGCGGAGGTGTTTCTGCGGGGTTGGGGTGGGGGGGTGTCCGGGTAAGTGTATGTTCAAGTGTTGGCCTGTGGAGGAGTGTGGAGGGAGGCTGATTTTCTTAATTCTGACCCCAGTTAGGGTGCTGGAAGGTGCTGGGAGGTGCTGGGAGGTCCAGGGGGTGGTTGTGGAGGTAGTTTACCCGGGGAAAGTACCTGTTTTGTGGGTAATTAAAGTGACTTTGGTGATTTGGGTCATTTTTTGGTACTTCTAATATTGAGCTTTCCAGGTGTTTGTGAGGTGCATCGATACTTCCCGGATGACTTTTAGCCTGGGACTGCACTCGTTTCCCGGGTACGTGTCCCTGAGTGTAGGTGGGGGGTTATTTTCTTCATTTTAACCATTTTGGCCAGTTTTGGTCATTGTAATATGTGTTTTGCGAGGTGTTTGTATTTTTTACCGGTACTTCCCGGACGAATTTTATCCAGCCACTGCACATGCATCACGGGGAGGTGGTCCTGAATATTCCTGTATGGTTCTTTTATTCATTTTCACCATTTTGACCATTTTTAGTGAATTTAATGTGTTTTTTGCGAGGTGTTTGTATTTTTTACCGGTACTTCCCGGATGAATTTTATCCAGCCACTGCACATGCATCACGGGGAGGTGGTCTTGAATTTTCCTGGTTAGTTATTTTATTCATTTTAAGCGTTTTAATAATTTTTATAATTTTTCCAAGTTTTGGCCTCAGTGCTGTTTGTACTCTGACATATTTTCACAAATTCTCGATTTGTACTACCAAGTGTACGAAACTCGGGGAGGGCCAGGGATGGGTTTTAACCCAGGGAGGGGGCTTAAGAGTGGGGGCACGGGACCCCCTGGAGCACGGGGGCACAGGGGCATGTTGCGGAGGTGTTTCTGCGGGGTTGGGGTGGGGGGTGTCCGGGTAAGTGTATGTTCAAGTGTTGGCCTGTGGAGGAGTGTGGAGGGAGGCTGATTTTCTTAATTCTGACCCCAGTTAGGGTGCTGGAAGGTGCTGGGAGGTGCTGGGAGGTCCAGGGGGTGGTTGTGGAGGTAGTTTACCCGGGGAAAGTACCTGTTTTGTGGGTAATTAAAGTGACTTTGGTGATTTGGGTCATTTTTTGGTACTTCTAATATTGAGCTTTCCAGGTGTTTGTGAGGTGCATCGATACTTCCCGGATGACTTTTAGCCTGGGACTGCACTCGTTTCCCGGGTACGTGTCCCTGAGTGTAGGTGGGGGGTTATTTTCTTCATTTTAACCATTTTGACCATTTTTAGTGAATTTAATGTGTTTTTTGCGAGGTGTTTGTATTTTTTACCGGTACTTCCCGGATGAATTTTATCCAGCCACTGCACATGCATCACGGGGAGGTGGTCCTGAATATTCCTGTATGGTTCTTTTATTCATTTTAACCATTTTGGCCACTTTTGTTCATTAAAATGTTGTGTTTGTGAGGTGTATTTAAGGTGCATCGATACTTCCCGGATGAATTTTCGCCTGGGACTGCACTCGTTTCCCGGGTAGGTGTTCCTGCGTGTAGGTGGGGGGTTATTTTCTTCATTTTAACCATTTTGGTCATTTAATACAGGGGCATGTTGCGGAGGTGTTTCTGCGGGGTTGGGGTGGGGGGGTGTCCGGGTAAGTGTATGTTCAAGTGTTGGCCTGTGGAGGAGTGTGGAGGGAGGCTGATTTTCTTAATTCTGACCCCAGTTAGGGTGCTGGAAGGTGCTGGGAGGTGCTGGGAGGTCCAGGGGGTGGTTGTGGAGGTAGTTTACCCGGGGAAAGTACCTGTTTTGTGGGTAATTAAAGTGACTTTGGTGATTTGGGTCATTTTTTGGTACTTCTAATATTGAGCTTTCCAGGTGTTTGTGAGGTGCATCGATACTTCCCGGATGACTTTTAGCCTGGGACTGCACTCGTTTCCCGGGTACGTGTCCCTGAGTGTAGGTGGGGGGTTATTTTCTTCATTTTAACCATTTTGGCCAGTTTTGGTCATTGTAATATGTGTTTTGCGAGGTGTTTGTATTTTTTACCGGTACTTCCCGGACGAATTTTATCCAGCCACTGCACATGCATCACGGGGAGGTGGTCCTGAATATTCCTGTATGGTTCTTTTATTCATTTTCACCATTTTGACCATTTTTAGTGAATTTAATGTGTTTTTTGCGAGGTGTTTGTATTTTTTACCGGTACTTCCCGGATGAATTTTATCCAGCCACTGCACATGCATCACGGGGAGGTGGTCCTGAATATTCCTGTATGGTTCTTTTATTCATTTTAACCATTTTGGCCACTTTTGTTCATTAAAATGTTGTGTTTGTGAGGTGTATTTAAGGTGCATCGATACTTCCCGGATGAATTTTCGCCTGGGACTGCACTCGTTTCCCGGGTAGGTGTTCCTGCGTGTAGGTGGGGGGTTATTTTCTTCATTTTAACCATTTTGGTCATTTAATACAGGGGCATGTTGCGGAGGTGTTTCTGCGGGGTTGGGGTGGGGGGGTGTCCGGGTAAGTGTATGTTCAAGTGTTGGCCTGTGGAGGAGTGTGGAGGGAGGCTGATTTTCTTAATTCTGACCCCAGTTAGGGTGCTGGAAGGTGCTGGGAGGTGCTGGGAGGTCCAGGGGGTGGTTGTGGAGGTAGTTTACCCGGGGAAAGTACCTGTTTTGTGGGTAATTAAAGTGACTTTGGTGATTTGGGTCATTTTTTGGTACTTCTAATATTGAGCTTTCCAGGTGTTTGTGAGGTGCATCGATACTTCCCGGATGACTTTTAGCCTGGGACTGCACTCGTTTCCCGGGTACGTGTCCCTGAGTGTAGGTGGGGGGTTATTTTCTTCATTTTAACCATTTTGGCCAGTTTTGGTCATTGTAATATGTGTTTTGCGAGGTGTTTGTATTTTTTACCGGTACTTCCCGGACGAATTTTATCCAGCCACTGCACATGCATCACGGGGAGGTGGTCCTGAATATTCCTGTATGGTTCTTTTATTCATTTTCACCATTTTGACCATTTTTAGTGAATTTAATGTGTTTTTTGCGAGGTGTTTGTATTTTTTACCGGTACTTCCCGGATGAATTTTATCCAGCCACTGCACATGCATCACGGGGAGGTGGTCTTGAATTTTCCTGGTTAGTTATTTTATTCATTTTAAGCGTTTTAATAATTTTTATAATTTTTCCAAGTTTTGGCCTCAGTGCTGTTTGTACTCTGACATATTTTCACAAATTCTCGATTTGTACTACCAAGTGTACGAAACTCGGGGAGGGCCAGGGATGGGTTTTAACCCAGGGAGGGGGCTTAAGAGTGGGGGCACGGGACCCCCTGGAGCACGGGGGCACAGGGGCATGTTGCGGAGGTGTTTCTGCGGGGTTGGGGTGGGGGGTGTCCGGGTAAGTGTATGTTCAAGTGTTGGCCTGTGGAGGAGTGTGGAGGGAGGCTGATTTTCTTAATTCTGACCCCAGTTAGGGTGCTGGAAGGTGCTGGGAGGTGCTGGGAGGTCCAGGGGGTGGTTGTGGAGGTAGTTTACCCGGGGAAAGTACCTGTTTTGTGGGTAATTAAAGTGACTTTGGTGATTTGGGTCATTTTTTGGTACTTCTAATATTGAGCTTTCCAGGTGTTTGTGAGGTGCATCGATACTTCCCGGATGACTTTTAGCCTGGGACTGCACTCGTTTCCCGGGTACGTGTCCCTGAGTGTAGGTGGGGGGTTATTTTCTTCATTTTAACCATTTTGACCATTTTTAGTGAATTTAATGTGTTTTTTGCGAGGTGTTATAATTTTTTACCGGTACTTCCCGGATGAATTTTATCCAGCCACTGCACATGCATCACGGGGAGGTGGTCCTGAATATTCCTGTATGGTTCTTTTATTCATTTTAACCATTTTGGCCACTTTTGTTGATTAAAATGTTGTGTTTGTGAGGTGTATTTAAGGTGCATCGATACTTCCCGGATGAATTTTCGCCTGGGACTGCACTCGTTTCCCGGGTAGGTGTTCCTGGTTGTCCGTGGGTGGTTCTTTTGTGAATTTTGACCTGTTTGGTGCATTTAATATGTGTTTAGCGAGGTGTTTTAATTTATTAGCGGTACTTCCCGGAGGTATTTTATCCCAATACGCGACATGGTTTACGGGTAGGTGGTCTTGCATTTATCGGTATGGTTCTTTCCTTCATTTTAAGCATTTTGGTGATTTTTGGTGAATTTAATATGTGTTTAGCGAGGTGTTGTTAATTTTTACCGGTACTTCCCGGAGGTATTTTCCCCCGGGACTGCACATGGTTTACGGGGGTATTATTCTTGACTTTCCTGGTGAGTTGTTTTCTTCATTTTAAGCGTTTTAACCCTTTTAATCATTTTTCCAAGTTTTTGCTCCCTCCCGCAAATGCCCCTCCGGTGGACAGATAAATGTATGGCAGCCTGGATGAATTTTCAACTAAAAACGGCCTTAAAATCGATTTGGAGGTGAAAGAAGCGGTTGTTTTTTCTCAAACTCGGCTCCAGTATACCTCCCGAGAGCCTCCACGGCCCTGGGGAAAAGACCCCGTGCAAATCGGTCTAAAAATGGGTCAAAAGTGTAATGTAGAAGTATTTTCGTCCAGCCTATTGGCTGTGGCACCTAAACCGGGTTTTGAGGCTCTAGATCGGATCAGGTTGGGGTTTAAAGTGACTAATCACCTCTGGCCATCATTTCTGCGTGTACCAGCATGGTTCTTTTGACCATTTTGCCCATTTTGCCCATTTTGAGCACTTTAATATGTGTTTTGCTCGGTGTTTGTGTATATTACCGGTACTTCCCGGAGGTATTTTATCCCAATACGTGACATGGTTTACGGGGAGGTGGTCCTGGTTGTACGTGGGTGGTTCTTTTCTGAATTTGGCCCATTTTGCCCATTTTTATCAATTTTAATATGTGTTTTGCGAGGTGTTTTAATTTATTACCGGTACTTCCCGGAGGTATTTTATCCCAATAATGCACATGCTTTACGGGGAGGTGGTCCTGGTTGTACGTGGGTGGTTCTTTTCTGAATTTGGCCCATTTTGAGCATTTTTATCAATTTTAATATGTGTTTTGCGAGGTGTTTTTAATTTTTACCGGTACTTCCCGGATGTATTTTATCCCAATAATGCACATGCTTTACGGGGGTATTATTCTTGACTTTCCCGCTGAGTTGTTTTCTTCATTTTAAGCGTTTTAACCCTTTTAATCATTTTTCCAAGTTTTTGCTCCCTCCCGCAAATGCCCCTCCGGTGGACAGATAAATGTATGGCAGCCTGGATGAATTTTCAACTAAAAACGGCCTTAAAATCGATTTGGAGGTGAAAGAAGCGGTTGTTTTTTCTCAAACTCGGCTCCAGTATACCTCCCGAGAGCCTCCATGGCCCTGGGGAAAAGACCCCGTGAAAATCGGTCTAAAAATGGGTCAAAAGTGTAATGTAGAAGTATTTTCCTCCAGCCTGGATGAATTTTCAACTAAAAACGGCCTTAAAATCGATTTGGAGGTGAAAGAAGCGGTTGTTTTTTCTCAAACTCGGCTCCAGTATACCTCCCGAGAGCCTCCACGGCCCTGGGGAAAAGACCCCGTGAAAATCGGTCTAAAAATGTGTCAAAAGTGTAATGTAGAAGTATTTTCCTCCAGCCTATTGGCTGTGACCACTAAACCGGGTTTTGAGCCTCTAGATCGGATCAGGTTCGGGTTTAAAGTGCCTAATCACCTCTGGCCATCATTTCTGCGTGTACCAGCATGGTTCTTTTGTTAATTTGGCCCATTTTGAGCATTTTTATCAATTTTAATATGTGTTTTGCTCGGTGTTTTAATTTATTAGCGGTACTTCCCGGAGGTATTTTATCCCAATACGTGACATGGTTTACGGGTAGGTGGTCTTGCATTTATCGGTATGGTTCTTTCCTTCATTTTAAGCATTTTGGTGATTTTTGGTGAATTTAATATGTGTTTTGCTCGGTGTTTTTAATTTTTACCGGTACTTCCCGGAGGTATTTTATCCCAATAATGCACATGCTTTACGGGGGTATTATTCTTGACTTTCCCGGTGAGTTGTTTTCTTGATTTGAAGCGTTTTAACCCTTTTAATCATTTTTCCAAGTTTTTGCTCCCTCCCGCAAATGCCCCTCCGGTGGACAGATAAATGTATGGCAGCCTGGATGAATTTTCAACTAAAAACGGCCTTAAAATCGATTTGGAGGTGAAAGAAGCGGTTGTTTTTTCTCAAACTCGGCTCCAGTATACCTCCCGAGAGCCTCCATGGCCCTGGGGAAAAGACCCCGTGAAAATCGGTCTAAAAATGTGTCAAAAGTGTAATGTAGAAGTATTTTCCTCCAGCCTATTGGCTGTGACCACTAAACCGGGTTTTGAGCCTCTAGATCGGATCAGGTTCGGGTTTAAAGTGCCTAAACACCTCTGGCCATCATTTCTGCGTGTACCAGT
>JAVDOI010000321.1:35000-40000 GCA_032191485.1 Leptoclinus maculatus
AGTCCAAGTTAGACTACCAGGGGCACCAGTACTCTGTCACATCGTTTGGTGCCCCTGGTAGTCCAAGTTAGACTACCAGGGGCACCAGTACTCTGTCACATCGTTTGGTGCCCCTGGTAGTCCAAGTTAGACTACCAGGGGCACCAGTACTCTGTCACATTTGCGTTCCATATTTTGGTGCCCCTGGTAGTCCAACTCAGTACCAGACCAAAGGGGGTCCCCTTTGGTCTGGAAGTGAGTTAGACTACCAGGGGCACCAGTACTCTGTCACATTTGCGGGCCATCGTTTGGTGCCCCTGGTAGTCCAAGTTAGACTACCAGGGGCACCAGTACTCTGTCACATTTGCGGGCCATCGTTTGGTGCCCCTGGTAGTCCAAGTGAGTTAGACTACCAGGGGCACCAGTACTCTGTCATATTTGCGCGCCATCTATACTACCAGGACCACGAAATAAAAGATAGAAGTGCCGGAGCGGGATAGGGTGATGGAAGCACTGGCTGCCTCAGTGCTGTTTGTACTCTGTCATATTTGCGGGCCATCTATACTACCAGGACCACGAAAAAAAAGATAGAAGTGCCGGAGCGGGATAGGGTGATGGAAGCGCTGACAGGCTCAGTGCTGTTTGTACTCTGTCATATTTGCGGGCCATCTATACTACCAGGACCACGAAAAAAAAGATAGAAGTGCCGGAGCGGGATAGGGTGCTGTAAGCGCTGACAGGCTCAGTGCTGTTTGTACTCTGTCATATTTTCGTTTTGGTGCGCCTGGTAGTCCAACGCAAGTGAGTTGGACTACCAGGACCACCAGTACTCTGTCATATTTTCACATCATCTATACTACCAGGACCACGAAATAAAAGATAGAAGTGCTGGAGCGGGATAGGGTGCTGTAAGCGCTGACAGGCTCAGTGCTGTTTGTACTCTGTCATATTTTCGTTTTGGTGCCCCTGGTAGTCCAACGCAAGTGAGTTGGACTACCAGGACCACCAGTACTCTGTCATATTTTCACAAATTTTCGAGTTGGACTACCAGGACCACCAGTACTCTGTCATATTTTCGTTTTGGTGCCCCTGGTAGTCTAACGCAAGTGAGTTGGACTACCAGGACCACCAGTACTCTGTCATATTTTCACATATTTTCGAGTTGGACTACCAGGACCACCAGTACTCTGTCATATTTTCGATTTATACTACCAGGACCACGAAAGTCGAGTTGGACTACCAGGACCACGAAACTCTGGGGCGGCCGAGGATGGGTTTTAACCCAGGGAGGGGGCTTAAGAGTGGGGGCACGGGACCCCCTGGAGCACGGGGTCCCAGGGGCATGTTGCGGAGGTGTTTCTGCGGGGTTGGGGTGGGGGGTGTCCGGGTAAGTGTATGTTCAAGTGTTGGCTTGTCTCGGAGTGTGGAGGGAGGCTGATTTTCTTAATTCTGACCCCAGTTAGGGTGCTGGAAGGTGCTGGGAGGTGCTGGGAGGTCCAGGGGGTGGTTGTGGAGGTAGTTTACCCGGGGAAAGTACCTGTTTTGTGGGTAATTAAAGTGACTTTGGTGATTTGGGTCATTTTTTGGTACTTCTAATATTGAGCTTTCCAGGTGTTTGTGAGGTGCATCGATACTTCCCGGATGACTTTTAGCCTGGGACTGCACTCGTTTCCCGGGTAGGTGTCCCTGAGTGTAGGTGGGGGGTTATTTTCTTCATTTTAACCATTTTGCCCATTTTTAGTGAATTTAATGTGTTTTTTGCGAGGTGTTTGTATTTTTTACCGGTACTTCCCGGATGAATTTTATCCAGCCACTGCACATGCATCACGGGGAGGTGGTCCTGAATATTCCTGTATGGTTCTTTTATTAATTTTAACCATTTTGGCCACTTTTGTTGATTAAAATGTTGTGTTTGTGAGGTGTATTTAAGGTGCATCGATACTTCCCGGATGAATTTTCGCCTGGGACTGCACTCGTTTCCCGGGTAGGTGTTCCTGGTTGTCCGTGGGTGGTTCTTTTGTGAATTTTGACCTGTTTGGTGCATTTAATATGTGTTTAGCGAGGTGTTTTAATTTATTAGCGGTACTTCCCGGAGGTATTTTATCCCAATACGCGACATGGTTTACGGGTAGGTGGTCTTGCATTTATCGGTATGGTTCTTTCCTTCATTTTAAGCATTTTGGTGATTTTTGGTGAATTTAATATGTGTTTAGCGAGGTGTTGTTAATTTTTACCGGTACTTCCCGGAGGTATTTTCCCCCGGGACTGCACATGGTTTACGGGGGTATTATTCTTGACTTTCCTGGTGAGTTGTTTTCTTCATTTTAAGCGTTTTAACCCTTTTAATCATTTTTCCAAGTTTTTGCTCCCTCCCGCAAATGCCCCTCCGGTGGACAGATGTCTGTATGGCAGCCTGGATGAATTTTCAACTAAAAACGGCCTTAAAATCGATTTGGAGGTGAAAGAAGCGGTTGTTTTTTCTCAAACTCGGCTCCAGTATACCTCCCGAGAGCCTCCACGGCCCTGGGGAAAAGACCCCGTGCAAATCGGTCTAAAAATGGGTCAAAAGTGTAATGTAGAAGTATTTTCGTCCAGCCTATTGGCTGTGGCACCTAAACCGGGTTTTGAGGCTCTAGATCGGATCAGGTTCGGGTTTAAAGTGACTAATCACCTCTGGCCATCATTTCTGCGTGTACCAGCATGGTTCTTTTGACCATTTTGCCCATTTTGCCCATTTTGAGCACTTTAATATGTGTTTTGCGAGGTGTTTTAATTTATTAGCGGTACTTCCCGGAGGTATTTTATCCCAATGCGCGACATGGTTTACGGGGAGGTGGTCCTGGTTGTACGTGGGTGGTTCTTTTCTGAATTTGGCCCATTTTGCCCATTTTTATCAATTTTAATATGTGTTTTGCGAGGTGTTTTAATTTATTACCGGTACTTCCCGGAGGTATTTTATCCCAATAATGCACATGGTTTACGGGGAGGTGGTCCTGGTTGTACGTGGGTGGTTCTTTTCTGAATTTGGCCCATTTTGAGCATTTTTATCAATTTTAATATGTGTTTTGCTCGGTGTTTTTAATTTTTACCGGTACTTCCCGGAGGTATTTTATCCCAATAATGCACATGCTTTACGGGGGTATTATTCTTGACTTTCCCGCTGAGTTGTTTTCTTCATTTTAAGCGTTTAAACCCTTTTAATCATTTTTCCAAGTTTTTGCTCCCTCCCGCAAATGCCCCTCCGGTGGACAGATAAATGTATGGCAGCCTGGATGAATTTTCAACTAAAAACGGCCTTAAAATCGATTTGGAGGTGAAAGAAGCGGTTGTTTTTTCTCAAACTCGGCTCCAGTATACCTCCCGAGAGCCTCCATGGCCCTGGGGAAAAGACCCCGTGAAAATCGGTCTAAAAATGTGTCAAAAGTGTAATGTAGAAGTATTTTCGTCCAGCCTATTGGCTGTGGCACCTAAACCGGGTTTTGAGCCTCTAGATCGGATCAGGTTCGGGTTTAAAGTGCCTAATCACCTCTGGCCATCATTTCTGCGTGTACCAGCATGGTTCTTTTGTTAATTTGGCCCATTTTGAGCATTTTTATCAATTTTAATATGTGTTTTGCGAGGTGTTTTAATTTATTACCGGTACTTCCCGGAGGTATTTTATCCCAATGCGCGACATGGTTTACGGGGAGGTGGTCCTGGTTGTACGTGGGTGGTTCTTTTCTGAATTTGGCCCATTTTGCCCATTTTTATCAATTTTAATATGTGTTTTGCGAGGTGTTTTAATTTATTAGCGGTACTTCCCGGAGGTATTTTATCCCAATACGTGACATGGTTTACGGGTAGGTGGTCTTGCATTTATCGGTATGGTTCTTTCCTTCATTTTAAGCATTTTGGTGATTTTTCGTGAATTTCGTGAATTTAATATGTGTTTTGCTCGGTGTTTTTAATTTTTACCGGTACTTCCCGGAGGTATTTTATCCCAATAATGCACATGCTTTACGGGGGTATTATTCTTGACTTTCCCGCTGAGTTGTTTTCTTGATTTGAAGCGTTTTAACCCTTTTAATCATTTTTCCAAGTTTTTGCTCCGTCCCGCAAATGCCCCTCCGGTGGACAGATAAATGTATGGCAGCCTGGATGAATTTTCAACTAAAAACGGCCTTAAAATCGATTTGGAGGTGAACTAAGCGGTTGTTTTTTCTCAAACTCGGCTCCAGTATACCTCCCGAGAGCCTCCATGGCCCTGGGGAAAAGACCCCGTGAAAATCGGTCTAAAAATGGGTCAAAAGTGTAATGTAGAAGTATTTTCCTCCAGCCTGGATGAATTTTCAACTAAAAACGGCCTTAAAATCGATTTGGAGGTGAAAGAAGCGGTTGTTTTTTCTCAAACTCGGCTCCAGTATACCTCCCGAGAGCCTCCACGGCCCTGGGGAAAAGACCCCGTGAAAATCGGTCTAAAAATGTGTCAAAAGTGTAATGTAGAAGTATTTTCCTCCAGCCTATTGGCTGTGACCACTAAACCGGGTTTTGAGCCTCTAGATCGGATCAGGTTCGGGTTTAAAGTGCCTAATCACCTCTGGCCATCATTTCTGCGTGTACCAGCATGGTTCTTTTGTTAATTTGGCCCATTTTGAGCATTTTTATCAATTTTAATATGTGTTTTGCGAGGTGTTTTAATTTATTAGCGGTACTTCCCGGAGGTATTTTATCCCAATACGTGACATGGTTTACGGGTAGGTGGTCTTGCATTTATCGGTATGGTTCTTTCCTTCATTTTAAGCATTTTGGTGATTTTTGGTGAATTTAATATGTGTTTTGCTCGGTGTTTTTAATTTTTACCGGTACTTCCCGGAGGTATTTTATCCCAATAATGCACATGCTTTACGGGGGTATTATTCTTGACTTTCCCGGTGAGTTGTTTTCTTGATTTGAAGCGTTTTAACCCTTTTAATCATTTTTCCAAGTTTTTGCTCCCTCCCGCAAATGCCCCTCCGGTGGACAGATAAATGTATGGCAGCCTG
>JAVDOI010000321.1:52500-57500 GCA_032191485.1 Leptoclinus maculatus
CAGTACCAGACCAAAGGGGGTCCCCTTTGGTCTGGAAGTGAGTTAGACTACCAGGGGCACCAGTACTCTGTCATATTTGCGGGCCATATATACTACCAGGACCACGAAATCAAAGTTACAAGTCCCGTAGCGGGATAGGGTGATGGAAGCACTGGCTGCCTCAGTGCTGTTTGTACTCTGTCATATTTGCGGGCCCTCGTTTGGTGCCCCTGGTAGTCCAAGTTAGACTACCAGGGGCACCAGTACTCTGTCACATTTGCGGGCCATCGTTTGGTGCCCCTGGTAGTCCAAGTTAGACTACCAGGGGCACCAGTACTCTGTCACATCGTTTGGTGCCCCTGGTAGTCCAAGTTAGACTACCAGGGGCACCAGTACTCTGTCACATCGTTTGGTGCCCCTGGTAGTCCAAGTTAGACTACCAGGGGCACCAGTACTCTGTCACATTTGCGTTCCATATTTTGGTGCCCCTGGTAGTCCAACTCAGTACCAGACCAAAGGGGGTCCCCTTTGGTCTGGAAGTGAGTTAGACTACCAGGGGCACCAGTACTCTGTCACATTTGCGGGCCATCGTTTGGTGCCCCTGGTAGTCCAAGTTAGACTACCAGGGGCACCAGTACTCTGTCACATTTGCGGGCCATCGTTTGGTGCCCCTGGTAGTCCAAGTGAGTTAGACTACCAGGGGCACCAGTACTCTGTCATATTTGCGCGCCATCTATACTACCAGGACCACGAAATAAAAGATAGAAGTGCCGGAGCGGGATAGGGTGATGGAAGCACTGGCTGCCTCAGTGCTGTTTGTACTCTGTCATATTTGCGGGCCATCTATACTACCAGGACCACGAAAAAAAAGATAGAAGTGCCGGAGCGGGATAGGGTGATGGAAGCGCTGACAGGCTCAGTGCTGTTTGTACTCTGTCATATTTGCGGGCCATCTATACTACCAGGACCACGAAAAAAAAGATAGAAGTGCCGGAGCGGGATAGGGTGCTGTAAGCGCTGACAGGCTCAGTGCTGTTTGTACTCTGTCATATTTTCGTTTTGGTGCGCCTGGTAGTCCAACGCAAGTGAGTTGGACTACCAGGACCACCAGTACTCTGTCATATTTTCACATCATCTATACTACCAGGACCACGAAATAAAAGATAGAAGTGCTGGAGCGGGATAGGGTGCTGTAAGCGCTGACAGGCTCAGTGCTGTTTGTACTCTGTCATATTTTCGTTTTGGTGCCCCTGGTAGTCCAACGCAAGTGAGTTGGACTACCAGGACCACCAGTACTCTGTCATATTTTCACAAATTTTCGAGTTGGACTACCAGGACCACCAGTACTCTGTCATATTTTCGTTTTGGTGCCCCTGGTAGTCTAACGCAAGTGAGTTGGACTACCAGGACCACCAGTACTCTGTCATATTTTCACATATTTTCGAGTTGGACTACCAGGACCACCAGTACTCTGTCATATTTTCGATTTATACTACCAGGACCACGAAAGTCGAGTTGGACTACCAGGACCACGAAACTCTGGGGCGGCCGAGGATGGGTTTTAACCCAGGGAGGGGGCTTAAGAGTGGGGGCACGGGACCCCCTGGAGCACGGGGTCCCAGGGGCATGTTGCGGAGGTGTTTCTGCGGGGTTGGGGTGGGGGGTGTCCGGGTAAGTGTATGTTCAAGTGTTGGCTTGTCTCGGAGTGTGGAGGGAGGCTGATTTTCTTAATTCTGACCCCAGTTAGGGTGCTGGAAGGTGCTGGGAGGTGCTGGGAGGTCCAGGGGGTGGTTGTGGAGGTAGTTTACCCGGGGAAAGTACCTGTTTTGTGGGTAATTAAAGTGACTTTGGTGATTTGGGTCATTTTTTGGTACTTCTAATATTGAGCTTTCCAGGTGTTTGTGAGGTGCATCGATACTTCCCGGATGACTTTTAGCCTGGGACTGCACTCGTTTCCCGGGTAGGTGTCCCTGAGTGTAGGTGGGGGGTTATTTTCTTCATTTTAACCATTTTGCCCATTTTTAGTGAATTTAATGTGTTTTTTGCGAGGTGTTTGTATTTTTTACCGGTACTTCCCGGATGAATTTTATCCAGCCACTGCACATGCATCACGGGGAGGTGGTCCTGAATATTCCTGTATGGTTCTTTTATTAATTTTAACCATTTTGGCCACTTTTGTTGATTAAAATGTTGTGTTTGTGAGGTGTATTTAAGGTGCATCGATACTTCCCGGATGAATTTTCGCCTGGGACTGCACTCGTTTCCCGGGTAGGTGTTCCTGGTTGTCCGTGGGTGGTTCTTTTGTGAATTTTGACCTGTTTGGTGCATTTAATATGTGTTTAGCGAGGTGTTTTAATTTATTAGCGGTACTTCCCGGAGGTATTTTATCCCAATACGCGACATGGTTTACGGGTAGGTGGTCTTGCATTTATCGGTATGGTTCTTTCCTTCATTTTAAGCATTTTGGTGATTTTTGGTGAATTTAATATGTGTTTAGCGAGGTGTTGTTAATTTTTACCGGTACTTCCCGGAGGTATTTTCCCCCGGGACTGCACATGGTTTACGGGGGTATTATTCTTGACTTTCCTGGTGAGTTGTTTTCTTCATTTTAAGCGTTTTAACCCTTTTAATCATTTTTCCAAGTTTTTGCTCCCTCCCGCAAATGCCCCTCCGGTGGACAGATGTCTGTATGGCAGCCTGGATGAATTTTCAACTAAAAACGGCCTTAAAATCGATTTGGAGGTGAAAGAAGCGGTTGTTTTTTCTCAAACTCGGCTCCAGTATACCTCCCGAGAGCCTCCACGGCCCTGGGGAAAAGACCCCGTGCAAATCGGTCTAAAAATGGGTCAAAAGTGTAATGTAGAAGTATTTTCGTCCAGCCTATTGGCTGTGGCACCTAAACCGGGTTTTGAGGCTCTAGATCGGATCAGGTTCGGGTTTAAAGTGACTAATCACCTCTGGCCATCATTTCTGCGTGTACCAGCATGGTTCTTTTGACCATTTTGCCCATTTTGCCCATTTTGAGCACTTTAATATGTGTTTTGCGAGGTGTTTTAATTTATTAGCGGTACTTCCCGGAGGTATTTTATCCCAATGCGCGACATGGTTTACGGGGAGGTGGTCCTGGTTGTACGTGGGTGGTTCTTTTCTGAATTTGGCCCATTTTGCCCATTTTTATCAATTTTAATATGTGTTTTGCGAGGTGTTTTAATTTATTACCGGTACTTCCCGGAGGTATTTTATCCCAATAATGCACATGGTTTACGGGGAGGTGGTCCTGGTTGTACGTGGGTGGTTCTTTTCTGAATTTGGCCCATTTTGAGCATTTTTATCAATTTTAATATGTGTTTTGCTCGGTGTTTTTAATTTTTACCGGTACTTCCCGGAGGTATTTTATCCCAATAATGCACATGCTTTACGGGGGTATTATTCTTGACTTTCCCGCTGAGTTGTTTTCTTCATTTTAAGCGTTTAAACCCTTTTAATCATTTTTCCAAGTTTTTGCTCCCTCCCGCAAATGCCCCTCCGGTGGACAGATAAATGTATGGCAGCCTGGATGAATTTTCAACTAAAAACGGCCTTAAAATCGATTTGGAGGTGAAAGAAGCGGTTGTTTTTTCTCAAACTCGGCTCCAGTATACCTCCCGAGAGCCTCCATGGCCCTGGGGAAAAGACCCCGTGAAAATCGGTCTAAAAATGTGTCAAAAGTGTAATGTAGAAGTATTTTCGTCCAGCCTATTGGCTGTGGCACCTAAACCGGGTTTTGAGCCTCTAGATCGGATCAGGTTCGGGTTTAAAGTGCCTAATCACCTCTGGCCATCATTTCTGCGTGTACCAGCATGGTTCTTTTGTTAATTTGGCCCATTTTGAGCATTTTTATCAATTTTAATATGTGTTTTGCGAGGTGTTTTAATTTATTACCGGTACTTCCCGGAGGTATTTTATCCCAATGCGCGACATGGTTTACGGGGAGGTGGTCCTGGTTGTACGTGGGTGGTTCTTTTCTGAATTTGGCCCATTTTGCCCATTTTTATCAATTTTAATATGTGTTTTGCGAGGTGTTTTAATTTATTAGCGGTACTTCCCGGAGGTATTTTATCCCAATACGTGACATGGTTTACGGGTAGGTGGTCTTGCATTTATCGGTATGGTTCTTTCCTTCATTTTAAGCATTTTGGTGATTTTTCGTGAATTTCGTGAATTTAATATGTGTTTTGCTCGGTGTTTTTAATTTTTACCGGTACTTCCCGGAGGTATTTTATCCCAATAATGCACATGCTTTACGGGGGTATTATTCTTGACTTTCCCGCTGAGTTGTTTTCTTGATTTGAAGCGTTTTAACCCTTTTAATCATTTTTCCAAGTTTTTGCTCCGTCCCGCAAATGCCCCTCCGGTGGACAGATAAATGTATGGCAGCCTGGATGAATTTTCAACTAAAAACGGCCTTAAAATCGATTTGGAGGTGAACTAAGCGGTTGTTTTTTCTCAAACTCGGCTCCAGTATACCTCCCGAGAGCCTCCATGGCCCTGGGGAAAAGACCCCGTGAAAATCGGTCTAAAAATGGGTCAAAAGTGTAATGTAGAAGTATTTTCCTCCAGCCTGGATGAATTTTCAACTAAAAACGGCCTTAAAATCGATTTGGAGGTGAAAGAAGCGGTTGTTTTTTCTCAAACTCGGCTCCAGTATACCTCCCGAGAGCCTCCACGGCCCTGGGGAAAAGACCCCGTGAAAATCGGTCTAAAAATGTGTCAAAAGTGTAATGTAGAAGTATTTTCCTCCAGCCTATTGGCTGTGACCACTAAACCGGGTTTTGAGCCTCTAGATCGGATCAGGTTCGGGTTTAAAGTGCCTAATCACCTCTGGCCATCATTTCTGCGTGTACCAGCATGGTTCTTTTGTTAATTTGGCCCATTTTGAGCATTTTTATCAATTTTAATATGTGTTTTGCGAGGTGTTTTAATTTATTAGCGGTACTTCCCGGAGGTATTTTATCCCAATACGTGACATGGTTTACGGGTAG
>JAVDOI010000321.1:70000-77500 GCA_032191485.1 Leptoclinus maculatus
ACGTTAGGGTTAGGGTTAGGGTTAGGGTTAGGGTTAGGGTTAGGGTTAGGGTTAGGGTTAGGGTTAGGGTTAGGGTTAGGGTAGGGTTAGGGTTAGGGTTAGGGTCTTGGTTAGGGTTAGGGTTAGGGTTAGGGTTAGGGTTAGGGTTAGGGTTAGGGTTAGGGTTAGGGTTAGGGTTAGGGTTAGGGTTAGGGTTAGGGTTAGGGTTAGGGTTAGGGTTAGGGTTAGGGTTAGGGTTAGGGTTAGGGTTAGGGTTAGGGTTAGGGTTAGGGTTAGGGTTAGGGTTAGGGTTAGGGTTAGGGTTAGGGTTAGGGTTAGGGTTAGGGTTAGGGTTAGGGTTAGGGTTAGGGTTAGGGTTAGGGTTAGGGTTAGGGTTAGGGTTAGGGTTAGGGTTAGGGTTAGGGTTAGGGTTAGGGTTAGGGTTAGGGTTAGGGTTAGGGTTAGGGTTAGGGTTAGGGTTAGGGTTAGGGTTAGGGTTAGGGTTAGGGTTAGGGTTAGGGTTAGGGTTAGGGTTAGGGTTAGGGTTAGGGTTAGGGTTAGGGTTAGGGTTAGGGTTAGGGTTAGGGTTAGGGTTAGGGTTAGGGTTAGGGTTAGGGTTAGGGTTAGGGTTAGGGTTAGGGTTAGGGTTAGGGTTAGGGTTAGGGTTAGGGTTAGGGTTAGGGTTAGGGTTAGGGTTAGGGTTAGGGTTAGGGTTAGGGTTAGGGTTAGGGTTAGGGTTAGGGTTAGGGTTAGGGTTAGGGTTAGGGTTAGGGTTAGGGTTAGGGTTAGGGTTAGGGTTAGGGTTAGGGTTAGGGTTAGGGTTAGGGTTAGGGTTAGGGTTAGGGTTAGGGTTAGGGTTAGGGTTAGGGTTAGGGTTAGGGTTAGGGTTAGGGTTAGGGTTAGGGTTAGGGTTAGGGTTAGGGTTAGGGTTAGGGTTAGGGTTAGGGTTAGGGTTAGGGTTAGGGTTAGGGTTAGGGTTAGGGTTAGGGTTAGGGTTAGGGTTAGGGTTAGGGTTAGGGTTAGGGTTAGGGTTAGGGTTAGGGTTAGGGTTAGGGTTAGGGTTAGGGTTAGGGTTAGGGTTAGGGTTAGGGTTAGGGTTAGGGTTAGGGTTAGGGTTAGGGTTAGGGTTAGGGTTAGGGTTAGGGTTAGGGTTAGGGTTAGGGTTAGGGTTAGGGTTAGGGTTAGGGTTAGGGTTAGGGTTAGGGTTAGGGTTAGGGTTAGGGTTAGGGTTAGGGTTAGGGTTAGGGTTAGGGTTAGGGTTAGGGTTAGGGTTAGGGTTAGGGTTAGGGTTAGGGTTAGGGTTAGGGTTAGGGTTAGGGTTAGGGTTAGGGTTAGGGTTAGGGTTAGGGTTAGGGTTAGGGTTAGGGTTAGGGTTAGGGTTAGGGTTAGGGTTAGGGTTAGGGTTAGGGTTAGGGTTAGGGTTAGGGTTAGGGTTAGGGTTAGGGTTAGGGTTAGGGTTAGGGTTAGGGTTAGGGTTAGGGTTAGGGTTAGGGTTAGGGTTAGGGTTAGGGTTAGGGTTAGGGTTAGGGTTAGGGTTAGGGTTAGGGTTAGGGTTAGGGTTAGGGTTAGGGTTAGGGTTAGGGTTAGGGTTAGGGTTAGGGTTAGGGTTAGGGTTAGGGTTAGGGTTAGGGTTAGGGTTAGGGTTAGGGTTAGGGTTAGGGTTAGGGTTAGGGTTAGGGTTAGGGTTAGGGTTAGGGTTAGGGTTAGGGTTAGGGTTAGGGTTAGGGTTAGGGTTAGGGTTAGGGTTAGGGTTAGGGTTAGGGTTAGGGTTAGGGTTAGGGTTAGGGTTAGGGTTAGGGTTAGGGTTAGGGTTAGGGTTAGGGTTAGGGTTAGGGTTAGGGTTAGGGTTAGGGTTAGGGTTAGGGTTAGGGTTAGGGTTAGGGTTAGGGTTAGGGTTAGGGTTAGGGTTAGGGTTAGGGTTAGGGTTAGGGTTAGGGTTAGGGTTAGGGTTAGGGTTAGGGTTAGGGTTAGGGTTAGGGTTAGGGTTAGGGTTAGGGTTAGGGTTAGGGTTAGGGTTAGGGTTAGGGTTAGGGTTAGGGTTAGGGTTAGGGTTAGGGTTAGGGTTAGGGTTAGGGTTAGGGTTAGGGTTAGGGTTAGGGTTAGGGTTAGGGTTAGGGTTAGGGTTAGGGTTAGGGTTAGGGTTAGGGTTAGGGTTAGGGTTAGGGTTAGGGTTAGGGTTAGGGTTAGGGTTAGGGTTAGGGTTAGGGTTAGGGTTAGGGTTAGGGTTAGGGTTAGGGTTAGGGTTAGGGTTAGGGTTAGGGTTAGGGTTAGGGTTAGGGTTAGGGTTAGGGTTAGGGTTAGGGTTAGGGTTAGGGTTAGGGTTAGGGTTAGGGTTAGGGTTAGGGTTAGGGTTAGGGTTAGGGTTAGGGTTAGGGTTAGGGTTAGGGTTAGGGTTAGGGTTAGGGTTAGGGTTAGGGTTAGGGTTAGGGTTAGGGTTAGGGTTAGGGTTAGGGTTAGGGTTAGGGTTAGGGTTAGGGTTAGGGTTAGGGTTAGGGTTAGGGTTAGGGTTAGGGTTAGGGTTAGGGTTAGGGTTAGGGTTAGGGTTAGGGTTAGGGTTAGGGTTAGGGTTAGGGTTAGGGTTAGGGTTAGGGTTAGGGTTAGGGTTAGGGTTAGGGTTAGGGTTAGGGTTAGGGTTAGGGTTAGGGTTAGGGTTAGGGTTAGGGTTAGGGTTAGGGTTAGGGTTAGGGTTAGGGTTAGGGTTAGGGTTAGGGTTAGGGTTAGGGTTAGGGTTAGGGTTAGGGTTAGGGTTAGGGTTAGGGTTAGGGTTAGGGTTAGGGTTAGGGTTAGGGTTAGGGTTAGGGTTAGGGTTAGGGTTAGGGTTAGGGTTAGGGTTAGGGTTAGGGTTAGGGTTAGGGTTAGGGTTAGGGTTAGGGTTAGGGTTAGGGTTAGGGTTAGGGTTAGGGTTAGGGTTAGGGTTAGGGTTAGGGTTAGGGTTAGGGTTAGGGTTAGGGTTAGGGTTAGGGTTAGGGTTAGGGTTAGGGTTAGGGTTAGGGTTAGGGTTAGGGTTAGGGTTAGGGTTAGGGTTAGGGTTAGGGTTAGGGTTAGGGTTAGGGTTAGGGTTAGGGTTAGGGTTAGGGTTAGGGTTAGGGTTAGGGTTAGGGTTAGGGTTAGGGTTAGGGTTAGGGTTAGGGTTAGGGTTAGGGTTAGGGTTAGGGTTAGGGTTAGGGTTAGGGTTAGGGTTAGGGTTAGGGTTAGGGTTAGGGTTAGGGTTAGGGTTAGGGTTAGGGTTAGGGTTAGGGTTAGGGTTAGGGTTAGGGTTAGGGTTAGGGTTAGGGTTAGGGTTAGGGTTAGGGTTAGGGTTAGGGTTAGGGTTAGGGTTAGGGTTAGGGTTAGGGTTAGGGTTAGGGTTAGGGTTAGGGTTAGGGTTAGGGTTAGGGTTAGGGTTAGGGTTAGGGTTAGGGTTAGGGTTAGGGTTAGGGTTAGGGTTAGGGTTAGGGTTAGGGTTAGGGTTAGGGTTAGGGTTAGGGTTAGGGTTAGGGTTAGGGTTAGGGTTAGGGTTAGGGTTAGGGTTAGGGTTAGGGTTAGGGTTAGGGTTAGGGTTAGGGTTAGGGTTAGGGTTAGGGTTAGGGTTAGGGTTAGGGTTAGGGTTAGGGTTAGGGTTAGGGTTAGGGTTAGGGTTAGGGTTAGGGTTAGGGTTAGGGTTAGGGTTAGGGTTAGGGTTAGGGTTAGGGTTAGGGTTAGGGTTAGGGTTAGGGTTAGGGTTAGGGTTAGGGTTAGGGTTAGGGTTAGGGTTAGGGTTAGGGTTAGGGTTAGGGTTAGGGTTAGGGTTAGGGTTAGGGTTAGGGTTAGGGTTAGGGTTAGGGTTAGGGTTAGGGTTAGGGTTAGGGTTAGGGTTAGGGTTAGGGTTAGGGTTAGGGTTAGGGTTAGGGTTAGGGTTAGGGTTAGGGTTAGGGTTAGGGTTAGGGTTAGGGTTAGGGTTAGGGTTAGGGTTAGGGTTAGGGTTAGGGTTAGGGTTAGGGTTAGGGTTAGGGTTAGGGTTAGGGTTAGGGTTAGGGTTAGGGTTAGGGTTAGGGTTAGGGTTAGGGTTAGGGTTAGGGTTAGGGTTAGGGTTAGGGTTAGGGTTAGGGTTAGGGTTAGGGTTAGGGTTAGGGTTAGGGTTAGGGTTAGGGTTAGGGTTAGGGTTAGGGTTAGGGTTAGGGTTAGGGTTAGGGTTAGGGTTAGGGTTAGGGTTAGGGTTAGGGTTAGGGTTAGGGTTAGGGTTAGGGTTAGGGTTAGGGTTAGGGTTAGGGTTAGGGTTAGGGTTAGGGTTAGGGTTAGGGTTAGGGTTAGGGTTAGGGTTAGGGTTAGGGTTAGGGTTAGGGTTAGGGTTAGGGTTAGGGTTAGGGTTAGGGTTAGGGTTAGGGTTAGGGTTAGGGTTAGGGTTAGGGTTAGGGTTAGGGTTAGGGTTAGGGTTAGGGTTAGGGTTAGGGTTAGGGTTAGGGTTAGGGTTAGGGTTAGGGTTAGGGTTAGGGTTAGGGTTAGGGTTAGGGTTAGGGTTAGGGTTAGGGTTAGGGTTAGGGTTAGGGTTAGGGTTAGGGTTAGGGTTAGGGTTAGGGTTAGGGTTAGGGTTAGGGTTAGGGTTAGGGTTAGGGTTAGGGTTAGGGTTAGGGTTAGGGTTAGGGTTAGGGTTAGGGTTAGGGTTAGGGTTAGGGTTAGGGTTAGGGTTAGGGTTAGGGTTAGGGTTAGGGTTAGGGTTAGGGTTAGGGTTAGGGTTAGGGTTAGGGTTAGGGTTAGGGTTAGGGTTAGGGTTAGGGTTAGGGTTAGGGTTAGGGTTAGGGTTAGGGTTAGGGTTAGGGTTAGGGTTAGGGTTAGGGTTAGGGTTAGGGTTAGGGTTAGGGTTAGGGTTAGGGTTAGGGTTAGGGTTAGGGTTAGGGTTAGGGTTAGGGTTAGGGTTAGGGTTAGGGTTAGGGTTAGGGTTAGGGTTAGGGTTAGGGTTAGGGTTAGGGTTAGGGTTAGGGTTAGGGTTAGGGTTAGGGTTAGGGTTAGGGTTAGGGTTAGGGTTAGGGTTAGGGTTAGGGTTAGGGTTAGGGTTAGGGTTAGGGTTAGGGTTAGGGTTAGGGTTAGGGTTAGGGTTAGGGTTAGGGTTAGGGTTAGGGTTAGGGTTAGGGTTAGGGTTAGGGTTAGGGTTAGGGTTAGGGTTAGGGTTAGGGTTAGGGTTAGGGTTAGGGTTAGGGTTAGGGTTAGGGTTAGGGTTAGGGTTAGGGTTAGGGTTAGGGTTAGGGTTAGGGTTAGGGTTAGGGTTAGGGTTAGGGTTAGGGTTAGGGTTAGGGTTAGGGTTAGGGTTAGGGTTAGGGTTAGGGTTAGGGTTAGGGTTAGGGTTAGGGTTAGGGTTAGGGTTAGGGTTAGGGTTAGGGTTAGGGTTAGGGTTAGGGTTAGGGTTAGGGTTAGGGTTAGGGTTAGGGTTAGGGTTAGGGTTAGGGTTAGGGTTAGGGTTAGGGTTAGGGTTAGGGTTAGGGTTAGGGTTAGGGTTAGGGTTAGGGTTAGGGTTAGGGTTAGGGTTAGGGTTAGGGTTAGGGTTAGGGTTAGGGTTAGGGTTAGGGTTAGGGTTAGGGTTAGGGTTAGGGTTAGGGTTAGGGTTAGGGTTAGGGTTAGGGTTAGGGTTAGGGTTAGGGTTAGGGTTAGGGTTAGGGTTAGGGTTAGGGTTAGGGTTAGGGTTAGGGTTAGGGTTAGGGTTAGGGTTAGGGTTAGGGTTAGGGTTAGGGTTAGGGTTAGGGTTAGGGTTAGGGTTAGGGTTAGGGTTAGGGTTAGGGTTAGGGTTAGGGTTAGGGTTAGGGTTAGGGTTAGGGTTAGGGTTAGGGTTAGGGTTAGGGTTAGGGTTAGGGTTAGGGTTAGGGTTAGGGTTAGGGTTAGGGTTAGGGTTAGGGTTAGGGTTAGGGTTAGGGTTAGGGTTAGGGTTAGGGTTAGGGTTAGGGTTAGGGTTAGGGTTAGGGTTAGGGTTAGGGTTAGGGTTAGGGTTAGGGTTAGGGTTAGGGTTAGGGTTAGGGTTAGGGTTAGGGTTAGGGTTAGGGTTAGGGTTAGGGTTAGGGTTAGGGTTAGGGTTAGGGTTAGGGTTAGGGTTAGGGTTAGGGTTAGGGTTAGGGTTAGGGTTAGGGTTAGGGTTAGGGTTAGGGTTAGGGTTAGGGTTAGGGTTAGGGTTAGGGTTAGGGTTAGGGTTAGGGTTAGGGTTAGGGTTAGGGTTAGGGTTAGGGTTAGGGTTAGGGTTAGGGTTAGGGTTAGGGTTAGGGTTAGGGTTAGGGTTAGGGTTAGGGTTAGGGTTAGGGTTAGGGTTAGGGTTAGGGTTAGGGTTAGGGTTAGGGTTAGGGTTAGGGTTAGGGTTAGGGTTAGGGTTAGGGTTAGGGTTAGGGTTAGGGTTAGGGTTAGGGTTAGGGTTAGGGTTAGGGTTAGGGTTAGGGTTAGGGTTAGGGTTAGGGTTAGGGTTAGGGTTAGGGTTAGGGTTAGGGTTAGGGTTAGGGTTAGGGTTAGGGTTAGGGTTAGGGTTAGGGTTAGGGTTAGGGTTAGGGTTAGGGTTAGGGTTAGGGTTAGGGTTAGGGTTAGGGTTAGGGTTAGGGTTAGGGTTAGGGTTAGGGTTAGGGTTAGGGTTAGGGTTAGGGTTAGGGTTAGGGTTAGGGTTAGGGTTAGGGTTAGGGTTAGGGTTAGGGTTAGGGTTAGGGTTAGGGTTAGGGTTAGGGTTAGGGTTAGGGTTAGGGTTAGGGTTAGGGTTAGGGTTAGGGTTAGGGTTAGGGTTAGGGTTAGGGTTAGGGTTAGGGTTAGGGTTAGGGTTAGGGTTAGGGTTAGGGTTAGGGTTAGGGTTAGGGTTAGGGTTAGGGTTAGGGTTAGGGTTAGGGTTAGGGTTAGGGTTAGGGTTAGGGTTAGGGTTAGGGTTAGGGTTAGGGTTAGGGTTAGGGTTAGGGTTAGGGTTAGGGTTAGGGTTAGGGTTAGGGTTAGGGTTAGGGTTAGGGTTAGGGTTAGGGTTAGGGTTAGGGTTAGGGTTAGGGTTAGGGTTAGGGTTAGGGTTAGGGTTAGGGTTAGGGTTAGGGTTAGGGTTAGGGTTAGGGTTAGGGTTAGGGTTAGGGTTAGGGTTAGGGTTAGGGTTAGGGTTAGGGTTAGGGTTAGGGTTAGGGTTAGGGTTAGGGTTAGGGTTAGGGTTAGGGTTAGGGTTAGGGTTAGGGTTAGGGTTAGGGTTAGGGTTAGGGTTAGGGTTAGGGTTAGGGTTAGGGTTAGGGTTAGGGTTAGGGTTAGGGTTAGGGTTAGGGTTAGGGTTAGGGTTAGGGTTAGGGTTAGGGTTAGGGTTAGGGTTAGGGTTAGGGTTAGGGTTAGGGTTAGGGTTAGGGTTAGGGTTAGGGTTAGGGTTAGGGTTAGGGTTAGGGTTAGGGTTAGGGTTAGGGTTAGGGTTAGGGTTAGGGTTAGGGTTAGGGTTAGGGTTAGGGTTAGGGTTAGGGTTAGGGTTAGGGTTAGGGTTAGGGTTAGGGTTAGGGTTAGGGTTAGGGTTAGGGTTAGGGTTAGGGTTAGGGTTAGGGTTAGGGTTAGGGTTAGGGTTAGGGTTAGGGTTAGGGTTAGGGTTAG
>JAVDOI010000321.1:85000-92500 GCA_032191485.1 Leptoclinus maculatus
CCGTTACACGTTACCGTTCACCGTTCCCGTTCCGTAAGTTCACGTTACCGTTCCAGTTACGTAAGTTACAGTCAGTTAACGTTCCAGTTCACCGTTACGTTCAAGTTAACGTTAAAGTTACCGTTCCAGTTAACGTTAAAGTTCAGTTAAAGTTAACGTTACGTAAGTTAAACGTTCACGTTAACGTTCCAGTTACCGTTACCGTTCAAGTTCATAAGTTCAAGTTCAAGTTAAAGTTCAAGTCCCGTTAAGTTAAAGTTACCGTTACGTTCACAGTAACGTTCACGTTAACCGTTCAAGTTCCCGTTCAAGTTAACGTTACAGTTCCAGTTCACAGTTAAAGTTAAAGTTCAAGTTAAAGTTCAAAGTTACGTTAACAGTTAAGTTCAGTAAAGTTAAAGGTAAGTTACCGTTAACGTTAACGTTAACAGTTAAAGTTCACGTTAAGTTCACGTTACCGTTCAACGTTACAGTTCCCGTTCAAGTTAAGTCCCGTTAACGTTAAGTTACAGTTACAGTTCAAGTTACAGTTCAAGTTAAGTTAAGTTCAGTTCAGTTACCGTTCAACGTTACAGTTACCGTAAGTTAAGTAGTTAAAGGTTAAAGTTACGTTCAAGTTCACGTTCCAGTTACAGTTACCGTAAAGTTACCGTTCCACGTTAAGTACGTTAAAGTTCAAGTTAAGTTAACGTTACAGTTACCAGTTACAAGTTAAGTTAACAGTTCAAGTTCCACGTTCAGTTAAAGTTCAGTTCAGTTAGTTACAAGTTACCGTTAAAGTTAACGTTCCGTTACAAGTTAAGTAAAGTTCAAGTTAACGTACAGTTCACGTTACAGTTAAGTTCCCAGTTAAAGTTACGTTCACGTTACAGTTACAGTTAACGTTAAGTTACAGTTCACGTTACAGTCCCGTTCACGTTACAGTTAAAGTTCCCAGTTCAGTAACGTTACCGTTACAGTTCAGTTACGTTAAAGTTACGTTAACGTTACAGTTAAGTTCCAGTTACAAGTTCAAGTTACAGTTACAGTACGTTCAGTTACCGTTAACGTTACAGTTCCCGTTCACAGTTCAAAGTTCAAGTTACAGTTACCGTACCAGTTACACGTTACAAGTTCCAGTTCAAGTTACCGTTACAGTTACCGTTACCGTTACCGTTCAAGTTACAGTTACAGTTAGTTACAGTTACAGTTACAGTTACAGTTCAGTACAGTTAACGTTAAAGTTAAGTTCCAGTTACAGTTAAGTTAAAGTTCACGTTAAAGTTCCGTTAACGTTAAAGTTACAGTTACAGTTACAAGTTACACGTTAAAGTTAACAGTTAAAGTTAAAGTTAACAGTTACCGTTACAGTTAAAGTTACAGTTAAGTTAAGTTACAGTTAAAGTTAAAGTTACAGTTCAAGTTACAGTACGTTACGTTCAGTTCAGTTACAGTTCACGTTACAGTTACAAGTTAAAGTTAAAGTTACAGTTAAAGTTAACGTTAAAGTTCAAGTTACAGTTACAGTAAGTTACAGTTCAAGTTAACGTTCAAGTTACACGTTAACAGTTCACGTTCAGTACGTTACCGTTAACGTTACCGTTACAGTTAAAGTTAACGTTCACGTTACACGTTACAGTTACCGTTACAGTTAACGTTCAAGTTAACGTTCAAGTTCACAGTTTACAGTTCAAGTTACAAGTTAACGTTACAGTTACAGTTAAAGTTAAAGTTACCGTTAAGTTAAAGTTACAGTTCAACGTTACCGTTACAACGTTAAAGTTAACCGTTAAGTTAACGTTAAAGTTCACGTTAAAGTTAAAGTTCACGTTAAAGTTACGTTAAAGTTCCCAGTTCCAGTTAACGTTACAGTTCACGTTAAGTTACAGTTCAACGTTAAAGTTAACGTTCACGTTCCCGTAACGTTACAGTACAGTTCACAGTTCCGTTCCAGTTAAAGTTAACGTTACCGTTCAAGTTCACGTTACAGTTCCCGTTCAAGTTCCAGTTAAAGTTAACGTTACGTAAGTTACGTTAAGTTAAAGTTAAAGTTAAGTTCAAGTTACAGTTACACGTTAAAGTTAACAGTTCACAGTTACAGTTAAAGTTACAGTTACAGTTACACGTTACACGTTACAGTTAAACGTTCAAGTTCAAGTTAAAGTTAAAGTTAAAGTTCCAGTTACCAGTTAACCGTTACAGTTAAGTTCAAGTACGTTCAAGTTAAGTTCCCAGTTAAAGTTAACGTTACCGTTAACGTTCAAGTTAACGTTAAAGTTCCAGTTACAGTTAAAGTTACAGTTCAAGTTAAAGTTACAGTTCAAGTTACAGTTACAGTTACAGTTCCGTTAACGTACAGTCAAGTTACGTTAAAGTTAAAGTACAGTTCAAGTTAAAGTAAAGTTACAGTTACCAGTTCACGTTCACGTTCACAGTACAGTTACACGTTACAAGTTACAGTACAGTTAACGTTAACGTTACCGTTCCACGTTCCAGTTCAAAGTTAACGTTAAAGTTCAAGTTACAGTTCAACGTTAAGTACCGTAAGTTAAGTTCCAGTTACAGTTCACAGTTACAGTACCGTTAAGTTAACGTTACAAGTTAACGTTAAAGTTAACCGTTAAGTTACAGTTAAAGTTACAGTACAGTTCACGTTCAAGTTCACGTTACAGTTACAGTTCCGTTACAGTTACCAGTTAAAGTTCAAGTTACAAGTTACGACAGTTCACGTTAAGTTAAAGTTACAGTTACCGTTCACGTTAAGTTACAGTTAAAGTTCAAGTTAACGTTAAAGTTACCGTTAACAGTTCCAGTTAAGTTAAAGTTACAAGTTAAAGTTAAGTTCAAGTTAACAGTTAAAGTTCGTTACAAGTTAAAGTTCAAAGTTAAAGTTCAGTTAACGTTAAGTTAAAGTTAAGTTAAGTTACCGTTACGTACGTACCGTTACAGTTACAGTTCCAGTTACAGTTCACGTTACAGTTCCCGTCAAGTTAAAGTTACAGTTCAAGTTAAGTTAAAGTTCCAAGTTCAAGTTAAAGTTACAGTTAAACGTTCAGTTCACGTTACAGTTACGTTACAGTTCAAGTTAAGTTAACAGTTACAGTTCAGTTACAGTTAAAGTTAAGTTACAGTTAAAGTTAAAGTTAAAGTTACAGTTACAGTTCACGTAACGTTAAGTTCACGTTAACGTTAAAGTTAACGTTACCGTTAAGTTAAGTTAAGTTAAAGTTAAAGTTAACGTTACAGTTAAAGTTAACGTTAAAGTTAACAGTTAACGTTCAAGTTAAAGTTAAAGTTACCGTTACAGTTAACGGTAAGTTACCGTTAAAGTTACAGTTACCGTTCACGTTAAGTAAAGTTACAGTTAACGTTAGTAAGTTCACGTTAACGTTCAAGTTAAAGTTCGTTACGTTAAAGTTAAAGTTAACGTTAAAGTTACAGTTCACGTTACCGTTAAAGTTAAGTTCCAGTTAAAGTAAAGTTACAGTTAAAGTTAACGTTCAAGTTACAGTTACCGTTACGTTACAGTCAGTTAAAGTTAAAGTTAAAGTTACCGTTAACGTTAAAGTTACAGTAAAGTTCAGTTACAGTTAACGTTAAGTTACAGTCAAGTTACAGTTCAACGTTAAAGTTAAAGTTAAAGTTACAGTTAAAGTTACAGTTCAAGTTAAAGTTAAAGTTCAAGTTCCCGTTCAAGTTACAAGTTACCGTTAAAGTTAAGTTAAGTTAAAGTTCAAGTTCACGTTACAGTTACGTTAAGTTACAGTTAACGTTAAAGTTCAACGTTAAGTTACCGTTAACGTTACAGTTCAAGTTCAAGTTAAAGTTAAAGTTCAAGTTAAAGTTACAGTTCAAGTTCAGTTAAGTTACAGTTACAGTTAAAGTTACAGTTAACAGTTAAAGTTAAAGTTAAAGTTAAAGTTACAAGTTACAGTTAAGTTCAAGTTAAGTTACAGTTACACGTTAAGTTAACGTTAAAGTTAAAGTTCAAGTTACAGTTAACGTTAAAGTTAAAGTTAAGTTACAGTTAAAGTTAAAGTTCAAGTTACAGTTAACGTTAAGTTCCCGTTCAAGTTACAAGTTAAAGTTACAGTTAAAGTTAAAGTTAAAGTTACAGTTAAAGTTAAAGTTAAAGTTACCGTTCAAGTTACAGTTAACAGTTTACAGTTAAAGTTAACGTTCAAGTTAAAGTTCACGTAACGTTACCGTTAACAGTTAAGTTAACGTTACAGTTAAAGTTCCAGTTACAGTTAAAGTTAAAGTTCAAGTTACACGTTAAAGTTAACAGTTAAAGTTAAGTTACAAGTTCACGTTCAAGTTAAAGTTACAAGTTACAGTTAAGTTCAAGTTAAAGTTACAAGTTAACAGTTAACGTTCAAGTTCAAGTTACAGTTCCACGTTAACGTTACAGTTAAAGTTAAAGTTACAAGTTACAGTTCAGTTAAAGTTAACGTAACAGTCCAGTTAAAGTTAAAGTTCAAGTTAAAGTTAAAGTTAACGTTAACGTTCAAGTTAAAGTTCACGTTCAAGTTAAAGTTAAGTAAGTTACAGTTAAAGTTACAGTTCAAGTTACCGTTACGTTAAGTTACAGTTCAAGTTACAGTTAAAGTTCAAGTTCCACGTTAAAGTTCAAGTTAAAGTTAAAGTTAAGTAACGTTAACGTTAAAGTTACAAGTTCAAGTTACAGTTAAAGTTACGTTACCGTTAAACGTTCAGTAAAGTTAAGTTAAAGTTACAAGTTAAAGTTAACGTTAAAGTTAAAGTTACCAGTTAAAGTTAACGTTAAAGTTCAACGTTACAAGTTAAAGTTAAAGTTAACAAGTTACAGTTAACGTTAAAGTTCACAGTAAGTAACGTTCAAGTTACAGTTACAGTTAAAGTTAAAGTTAACGTTACAGTTCCACGTTACAGTTAAAGTTACACGTTCCAGTTAACGTTACGTTCCAGTCCAGTAACCGTTACAGTTAACGTTAAAGTTAAAGTTAACGTTAAGTACCGTTAAAGTAAAGTTAAAGTTAACGTTAACGTTAAAGTTCCAAGTTAAAGTTAAAGTTAACAGTTAAAGTTAACGTACAAGTTACAGTTCACAGTTAAACGTTAAGTTACAGTTAAGTTCACCGTTAAAGTTAAAGTTAAAGTTCAAGTTACCAGTTACAGTTAAAGTTCAAGTTACAAGTTACAGTTAAAGTTCACCGTTAAAGTTAAAGTTCACAGTTAACAGTTAACCGTACCGTTCACAGTTAAAGTTACAGTTAAAGTTAAAGTTACCGTTCAAGTTAACGTTACAGTACCGTTAAAGTTAACGTTACAGTTCCAGTTCCAGTTAACGTTAACGTTACAAGTTAAGTTCACGTTACAGTTACAGTTCACGTTACAGTTAAAGTTACAGTTAACAGTACCGTACAACGTTACCAGTTACCGTTACAGTTCACAGTTAAAGTTACAGTTACAAGTTAAAGTTAAAGTTACAGTTACACGTTCAACGTTACCGTTCCAGTTAAAGTTAACAGTTAACGTTACAGTTAAAGTTCACCGTTACAGTTACAGTTACAAGTTAAACGTTACAGTTACGTTAACGTTACAGTTAAAGTTAAAGTTAAAGTTACCGTTACAAGTTAAGTTAAAGTTAAAGTTACAGTTCCAGTAAAGTTAACGTTACAGTTACAAGTTTCAAGTTAACGTTAAAGTTACAGTTCAAGTTAAAGTTAAAGTTAACAGTTAAAGTTAAAGTTCAAGTTAAAGTTAAAGTTAACGTTACAAGTTAAAGTTCACAGTTAAAGTTAAAGTTACAAGTTACAGTTAAGTTAACAGTTAAAGTTACAGTTAACGTAAGTAACACGTTAAAGTTAAAGTTACAAACAGTTACAGTTAAGTAAAGTTACAAGTTAAAGTTAAGTTCAAGTTACAGTTAACGTTACAAGTTAAAGTTAAGTTAAAGTTAACGTTACAGTTCAAGTTAACGTTACAGTTAAAGTTAAAGTTACAGTTAAAGTTAACGTTACCAGTTAAAGTTCACAGTTCAACGTTAACGTTCACGTTAAGTTACAGTTAAGTACGTTAAAGTTACACGTTAAAGTTAACGTTACAGTTAAGTTACAAGTTACAGTTAACAGTTCACGTTAAAGTTCAAGTTACAGTTAAGTTAACCGTTAACAGTTAACAGTTACAGTAACAGTAACGTTAACCGTTAAACGTTAAAGTTAAAGTTAACGTTCAACGTTCCCGTTAAAGTTCAAGTTCCTACAGTTAAAGTTACCGTAAAGTTAAAGTTAAAGTTAAAGTTAAGTTACAAGTTCACAGTTACAGTTAAAGTTAACGTTAAAGTTACAGTTCAAGTTAAAGTTACAAGTTAACGTTAAGTTCAAGTTCAAGTTAACACGTAAGTTAACCGTTAACGTTACAGTTACCAGTTAACCGTTAAAGTTACAAGTTAAAGTTAAAGTTAAAGTTAAAGTTAAAGTTAACCGTTAAAGTTAAAGTTAAAGTTAACGTTAAAGTTCACGTTAACGTTAAAGTTAAAGTTAAAGTTAAAGTTAAAGTAAAGTTAAAGTTACACGTTCCAGTTACAGTTACACGTTACCGTTAACAGTTCAAGTTAACAGTTAAGTTACAGTTAAAGTTAACGTTCCAGTTACAGTTAAACGTTAAAGTTACAGTTAAAGTTCACGTTCAAGTTCAAGTTAACGTTAACGTTAACGTTAAAGTTAAAGTTCAGTTCAAGTTACCGTTAACAGTAAGTTACCAAGTTACAAGTTACAAGTTACAAGTTCCCGTTCACAGTTAAAGTTAAAGTTCCACGTTAAAGTTCACAGTTAACAGTTAAAGTTAAAAGTTAACGTTAAAGTTCACGTTAAAGTTACAGTTACAGTTAAAGTTAAGTTAAAGTTAAAGTTAAAGTTAACGTTAAAGTTCAAGTTAAAGTTAAAGTTAACGTTACAGTTACAGTTACCGTTAACGTTCCCGTACCGTTACCGTTCACGTCAGTTACACGTTCAAGTAAAGTTCCGTTACAGTTCAAGTTAACAGTTCAAGTTACAGTACCGTACAAGTTACAGTACCGTTAACGTTAAAGTTAAAGTTCCGTTAACGTTACAGTAAAGTTCAAGTTAAAGTTCACGTTAACGTTCCAGTTAACCGTAAACCTAACAGACTAACCAAAGTTAAGTTCAAGTTAACGTTCAAGTTCAGTTAAGTTAAAGTTAAAGTTAAGTTAAAGTTAACGTTAAAGTTCAAGTTAAAGTTAAGTTAAGTTAAAGTTAAGTTAACGTAAGTTCAGTTAACAGTTAAAGTTCAAGTTCAAGTTAAAGTTAACGTTCCAGTTCCGTTAAAGTTCCACGTTAACCGTTCAACCGTTCCAGTTACAGTTAAAGTTACAGTTAAGTTCAAAGTTAAAGTTCACAGTTAAAGTTACAAGTTAACGTTAAAGTTCAAGTTAAAGTTAAGTTAAAGTTAACAGTTAAAGGTTACCGTTAACAGTTAACGTTCAACGTTACCGTTACAGTTACAAGTTAAAGTTAAAGT
>JAVDOI010000322.1:0-12500 GCA_032191485.1 Leptoclinus maculatus
CTTTTCTCTCTCTCTGTCTTTCTGTCTCATCTCTCTTTCTCTCTCTCTGTCCTTTCTTGTCTTCTTCTCTCTCTCTCTCTCTGTCTATCTGTCTCTCTTCTCTCTCTCTGTCTTTCTGTCTCTTTCTCTCTCTCTCTCTGTCTTTCTTTCTCTGTCTCTTCTTTCTCTCTCTCTCTCTTCTGTCCTTCTCTTTCAGTCTCTCTCTCTGTCTTCTCTTGTTCTTATCTGCTTCTCTCTCTTTCTCTCTCTCTGTCATTTCTGTCTCTCATTCTCTCTCTCTGTCTTTCGTCTCATCTCTCGTGGCGTCTGTCTTTCTGTCTCTCCTCTCTCTCCTCGCTCTTCTTTCATGTCTCTCTCTTTCTTCTCTCCTCTCGCTCCCCTCTCCTGTCTTCTTCTCTCTTCCTCTGTCCCTCTCCTCTCCTCTCTTTCTCTCTCTCTTCTTCTCTTTCTCTGTCTCTTCTCTCTCTCTCCTCTCGTCTTTCTGCTCTTCTCTCTATCTCTCTCTCTCTCTCTCTCTCTGTATTCTCTGTCTCTCTCTCTTCTTGTAGAATCAACTGAGAGACGAGACAGAGGAAGAGGAACCAGACAGAGAGAAGAGACCAGAAGAGACTGTAGGCAGCACTCAGACTACGTAGAGAGAGAAGCAACGAAGAGAGAGAGAGACAGAGAAGGAAGATAGAAGAGAGAGACAGAGAGAGGAGGAGAGCAGTAGAGAGCCGAGAGAGAGTTGAGAGACACAGAGAGATAGACAAGAGAGAGAGAGAGACAGAGACAGAGACAGAAGAGACAGAGACAGAGAGACAGAAGAGAGAGAGAGAACAGAGACAGAGAGAGAGACAGAGAGAGAGACGAGAGACAGAGAGGAGAGAGAGAGAAGAGAGAGAAGAAGAGAGAGACAGAGAGAGAGAGACAGAGAGAGAGAGAGAGAGAGAGAGAGAGACACAGAGAGAGAGAGACACAGAGAGAGAGAGAGATATACACAGAGAGATAGAGAGACACAGAGAGAGAGAGAGAGACAGAGACAGAGAGAGACACAGATAGAGAGAGACAGAGAGAGACAGAGACAGAGAGAGAGAGAGGCAGAGAGAGAGAGATACACAGATAGAGAGACACAGAGAGAGAGACAGAGAGAGAGAGACACAGAGAGAGAGACATACATAGAGAGAGAGACACACACACAGAGAGAGAGTGTGGTATATTTTCAGCCTTCGTGTAAGGGGCCTCTTTATTGGGGGTCTTGGATGGGAACCAGATATGCATGGATTCCCATGACCTCAAGGCAGGTAATGGGGGTGAAGAAACCACCCATTGATTAACTTCCTCCCTTATGGAGCAATACTGGTTTACCATTCTTCTTTATGGAGCCATACATTGGTTAACCATTCCTCCCTTATGAGATGCATACATGCACACTATATAAGAAGACACGGAGTCTCTCATCTTTAGGCTCTTTTTGGATTCAACCCAGGACCTCCAGGTGGTCATGACACCTGTATGACATGTGTTACTTGTTTGTAATAAACTTTATTATACCAGCAAGAACAGTGTCCGCGGAGCATTCTTCATCATCACTTCAACAGCACTGTCGCAGAAAAGATACGACAATTGGCGTCACGAACAGGATCGGAGGTGGCCGCATGCTGTTTTTCAGCTGAAAACTTCAAAACGGTGAGCAATTTAATGCTGGTCATAAAATTGGGACTGTTATATGAAGTTGGACACACCGTAAATTAAGAACCTCATTGTAATGGACATGTCCTGTTGATTTGATGTTTAAAGAGAGGCTCCGTGCTAAATTTAATAAAAAAGGGGAAGATAAAAAGTGAAGGAAAGATGTATGAGAAATACAATAAATAGTTTAGAATAGTTTCATGGGGACGATAAGGTGTGCTAAACAGTATCGTGCAAGATTAATGAAGAGGGGCCTTTAACTTCTTAACGGTAAGACACATGCATATTAGTCACTGCGTAACGATGGCTTTGACATAGTCCGGAATTAAGTTAGAAATACAAAATTGGGGAAACCTGGATCCAGGTAATTTGAATAAATAAATGTAAAAAGGTAAAGAAAGAGTGATAAGGAAATAAAGGAAATTCTCATATGAGTGAGCCGCAAAATCGGATAGGATAAGAATATTTAGTATGGGCCGAATTAAAACCTGAAATATCATCTGATGGTCAGTGTAAGAACTGGAGAGTGTAGAAATCACAGTTCGATTGACCGTTACCACTCTGACATTTGTTGACGAACAGTGTCTGATGCAGCCTCTCATCGAATATTTACACCTCAAAGGTAGCATAAATTTTATGGAAAAAAAATAAGGAAAGCGGCCAAAAAAGCATGCTGTGAGACTGAAGATATCTGAGGAATGTGTGTGTGTGAATTGACTTTGGAACAAGGAGAGAGAGGAAAAAAGGTGGGGGCATAGGAATGTGTGTGTGTGTGTGTGTGTGTAAACTTGGCTGGAGATGAGTGTCAGGTGTGGAACATAAAATAAAAGAAAAAGAGAATAGACGCATTAAAGTTAATAGAAGAAGATAAAACACAATATGATTGAATAAACATATAGAGGTGAGGATTTGAGAACAAGACATGGAATAATTTGTAAGGATAGATATGTGGAATGATGTATTGAATAAATGAAACATGAGCTCTTCTTAAAAGGGACGTAATATAACAAATAAGCTGTTAAATACACAATGAACTTCGTATAAGAAGGGTAATGATTTGAACGAGTGAATAAATGAAACATGAGCTCTTCTTAAAAGGGACGTAATATAATAAATAAGCTGGTAAATACACAATGAACTTCGTATAAGAAGGGTAATGATTTGAACGAGTGAATAAATGAAACATGAGCTCTTCTTAAAAGGGACGTAATATAATAAATAAGTTGTTAAATACACAATGAACTTCGTATAAGAAGGGTAGAGTTTGAAACACCCCCCCCCTCACTAATCTCAAATGACCCTCTAGAGAGAAATGGAATGTGAGAGTGGAAGAGTGAAGTCAAGGGTCAGCTGGTATTCAATGTTTATACTAGGGGTTTAATTTTAAAAGAAAAAGAGAAGAAATGTATGATGTTGTTAAAGGGACCAATGGGTTCACAAGAGACTAATCCATTGCCTGTTTCTGTTTGTTGTTATGTCATTTACGGTGAATGAGAATTAAGGGGAGGCAAGGCAGTGGGCTGGCACATCACGGAGTGTGGCTTGCTGAAGTCCACGGGGAGGCTTCCGTTTCGATCTACTAAAGGCCAGTACAACTTTATCCACAAACTCTTTAGCAAAACAAAAAAAATAAAAATAAAACAGAAAACCTGCATTTTCCAGATTTGTATGTGTTCTCAGTCGAAGGTAATATTGATGGTACACATATAAACCTGCTTTCAGTTATAAGCCTATGAGGATACTGACCTGCTCATTTTACATGAAAGAGTACATACTCTAGGCAGTTAGGAGAAAGAAACATATAAATAACTAGGAGACTTGGCAACTGATTGATCAGCTAATACATTTAATTAAGTAATGGCACATGTTTGTTTGGTATAACTTCTGCTGACTATTGCGGTTGTTCATTTATGTTATTGTGCGTGGGTTGTTCTGATCTGTGCTGTGGTGGACATTCAATGTGGTGACTGGTTGACGATTTGAGCTGAATATTAATTGGTTAATTGGTTTATTGAAGTGGTTGGTTGATCTGTTGATTGATCTGTTGATTTATTGATTGATTGATCTATTGATTGATTGATTGATTGATTTATTGATTTGTTGGTTGTTGATTGAGTAATTGATTTATTTATTGGTTGGTTGATTTGATTGATTGATTGATTGGTTTATTGGTTTATTGGTTAATTGGTTAATTTGTTAATTGGTTAAAAAAAAAAAAAAAAAAAAAAAAAAAGGGGTAATCCAAACAGCCTTGAGTAGTTTAATCGTAGCAATCACTTCTTAAAGTACAATAAACGAAACATAAGGAAGCCGTTATAATGGGAAAAAAGAACACTAAAATTCCAAAAGTAATCACTCCTGTTGATATAGTACAGAAGAATAATCCTTTAATTAGAGGCATCGCAAACATTGCAAAAATATCGGAAAAATGGCATGAACGCTGGCCTGAAATTGACCAACCATGGCCAGTGGAGGGGACGCTTAACCCAGATGTAATTCAAATAATGACGGTACTTGTATCCACATACAAGGCAGAGCAAAAGAAGGGAAAAAAGGGGAGAAAGCGCAAGGAGAAGAGGCAGGTGGAGCTTGGCATTCTCCAGTTGTTTGAAAATGAGGGACAGAATCTGATCAAAGCTGCAAACGATAAGACAGACAAAGCTATAGAAGACATAAAACAAAATACAGAACGAACAGAAAAACTGATGACAAACATCAATTCAGAGTTCTCACATATGAGCCCAGTGAAGGGACCGCCACCTTATGAGGTAGGGAGGACGTCTAAGAGAATCTATCCTCAGGTCCCAGTGATCAGCCAGGAGGGTGGCTACCGTATCAAAAATGACAATGATAGAATAATAGAAACAGGACGAGCAGAGACAACGATACGGATGTATCCAGGTTCCAAAAGTAAGAAGAACACAAGGTTTGAATCTGGGAGGCAGGACAAGGACCGCAGCAACGAAAGTGACCTAAGCGATCAAGACGGGGCCAGGGGAGGATATGACCCTGCAGTCAGACGGATCTTGGCCGGAGCGGAAAGGAGAGGAAATGTCATGTCTGATGACAGTGAGGATGAAGGGAGCCCTGAAGAAGGGGGCTATACAGAGGAACATGAAGAAGACGGACGGGAGACTGTAAGTGAGATCGATAGAAGAATAGACCGATGCCGCCGTCAGCAACTACAAACTAAGGATCCAGAAGAAGTAAAAGAACTGGAGTACCATCTAAAGGAATTGCGGTATCGGAAGGAAGAGTTACAGATGGAAAGCCTTAAACGATTGTCCATGGAAGAGAAAGAGAAAAGTAGCGTTAAGATATGGCCGAAGAAGATGATTCCAGTGTTCGTCCGAGGACGGCATTTGGAGTATAAGCCTTGGCAAAGTACAGATATGTCAAACATACTTGAAAAGTTACCTACTCTTCAAGATGGGGCACATCCTTGGATTGCAAAGTTGGAAGAGATCATGGTGGGAGAGCAACCAGCCATGGGAGATATCAAGAGACTCTTGGCCAGCCTCGTTGGAGTTTCCCTTATGGAAGAGATTCTACAGAAAGCTGGACTTAATCGATATGTGAGAACTGCTGTGAATGATTCAGAGCTGTTTACTGCAAATAGAGGTCAAGTGTGCAGGGCGCTGAAAGACACATTTCCGACAAATGTACATCCTGACAATATTTGCGCGGAACCACTGGGACAAGAGGAAAACCCGAGGGCCTATGTGTCAAGAGTTCATCAAGTGTGGAGGAATGTCACAGGAAATGACCCGGATTTGAATCGAATGGAACAGTCAATTTTGCGAACCAGAATACAGAAGGGGTTGCCCCTGTCAGTGAGAAGCAAATTGGCAGAAGTGGTTGGTCTTGGGAGCATGACAAAGGGTGTTTATACGGATCATATAGCCCACCAAGTGGAGCTGTATAGGAAAAAGGAACAAGATCAGAAAGACCAGGACCAAGAGACCCTCAGGAAACTTAATCAAATACAACTGATGGATAACAAGAAGATGGAGAAGAAGCAGGCTCTGGTTATGCAAAATCAGGCTCCACTGAATCAACTAGTACCACAACCACAGCCGAACTATGTTCAGCTCCAATCTGTCCAGCCACCGCCGATGGTTCCAGTTGCTTCCTACCCACAACCAGTCTTTGATCAAGAGCAGTCCTGGAGAGGAAGAGATCAAAGAAACTTCGGAAGAGGAGGAAGGTTTAATTCAAACTTTCAACAGCCATCAAACGAATGCTATACTTGTGGACAACAAGGCCATTTTGCTCGCGAGTGCAACAGGTCAAGAGGAAATTTCAGAGGAAATTCCAGGGGAGGATTCAGAGGAGGATTCAGGGGCCAATCAGGGTCACCCAGAGGACCGGTGAACCCTTACAGAGGCCCGGAACCGGGTTACTAGGGGTGCCCTGAAGACTCGAGAGGGGGGTGTCAGCTGGTAGTATCAGGGCCGGAGGAAGATCCAACAATAGAGGTAAAAATAAATAATCGTCCAGTGAAAGTGATGGCGGACAGCGGAGCTGCTTTTACCTGTATTCGGCCTGAAGATGCTATACATCTCCCCATGTCTGATCAATTGATTCGGACAATCGGGTTTGAGGGAGTGAAACAGCTAATTCCTCTCACTAAACCAATCGAGCTCAGATATAAAAAGAAGACGATTACGTTACCCATATTGGTATCAGAGCATACACCTATTGCACTTTTGGGAAGAGATGCTATGTGTAAATTGGGGTGTACAATAACGTGTAAACCAGACGGCTGTCAGGTTGTAATGCCAAATGAAAGTGTTCACCAATCATTGATGACAACAGAGACTGAAGCTTCTACAGTATGTTGGATCGGAAATCTTAATGAAGATTTTTTTGAGCCAGTTAAGTTGTGGGAAAAGTTTATCATCATAAATATGCCTGACGCGAAGCTTCCAGAGTATCCTCTCCACTGTACGCTCAAGTATTTCAATAAAGATGCTCAAACATATGCAGAAGAATGGTTGAGTCAACAATCAAAACAAGTTCAACTAAATTCAGGCTGTATAATTTTGGGATCACAAGGAGCAGCTATGAAGATACACAGAAGTGACTATTTGGACAAAGAGTTTGACATCGAGAAGAGTGTACCACATGTAACCTTGTGGGTGCGTGAAGAACATACGCAGAAGCAAGTAGGAGAAATGATGGCGGAGGCAGAAGAAGCTGTTTTTGCACCTGTAACAGAGAATCTGGCCATCTGGAAGAGTGAGGATCAGAGGTTCATTAAGATCATGATCTCTGCTCAAGGACAAGGACAGCCACAAACTGTGCGAATGACACATGAATCAATCTGCAGTGCTAAGATGGATTCAGACTCATTGAAAGAAGAAATGCTACAACAAGTTCCAGAAGGTTTGTGGGCTCGGCACAGTAATGATATTGGACTTGTGAAGTCAGCTCAACCAGTAAGAGTTGAACTTCGACCAGGAGTCAAACCACCTTGGAGGAACCAGTATCCACTGAGTGAAGAGGCAACCCGAGGAATTGAACCACAGATTGAAGGACTTTTCAAGGCAGGTGTGTTAAGGATAACACAGAATCCCCAGAGCAACACGCCTTTGTTGCCGATAAAGAAGCCAGATAATTCATATCGCCTGACACATGATTTAAGAGCGGTCAATGACGTGGTGGTTGATTTTCCAGCAGAAGTACCGGACCCACATACTTTGTTGGCCCAACTTCCGCCACATGCGTCACATTTCACAGTGTTAGATTTATGTGGTGCGTTTTTTAGTGTTCCACTTAGTAGGGAAAGCCAAAGCTTATTTGGGTTCACGTACAAGGGACAATCTTATGAGTATGAGAGACTGCCACAAGGGTTCAAACATAGTCCTCACATTTTCAATAAAATAGTGAAAGACGATTTGGAGGGGATAGAGCAGGTAATAAAAAGCAATGTAATTCAATACGTGGACGACATCATCATTTGTTCACCAGATGAGGAGACATGTCATAAAGACTCAATTAAATTGCTACAAATACTGGCAGAGAAGGGGCACAAGGCCTCTCTGAAGAAGCTGCAGTATTGCCAGGAGAAGGTGACTTATTTGGGCCAATCAATAACGAAGGGACACAGAAGCATCTCTGAGAGTCACGTGGAGGCTATTCGCAAGGCTCCAAAACCCAGAACAGTCCGAGAGATGATGACATTCCTTGGAATTGCAGGATATTCCTCAGCTTGGGTTGAGGATTATGCTAGCTTGACGGGGCCTTTGAGAGCTATGATCAAAGAGACTGGGAATGCTAAGCTACACTGTAATCTGTCCTGGACACACGATGGCCTTTTGGCATTTGAAGCAACAAAAAAGAGGTTGCAAGAGGCTCCGGCGCTAGCAATTCCAGACTACTCTAAGAATTTTGTGTTATATGTATCTACTTCTATTGGGGGTAGACATGCATGTGCAGTTCTTTGTCAACCAACGGGTACGGGGACGAGTCCTCAACCTATTTCGTATTACTCCACGGCTTATTCAGAAGTGGAACTAGGGTTACCACTGTGTTACAGAGCTATGGTGGGAGTTTCTCTAATGTACAATAAAGCATCATCGGTGACAATGGGATATCCAGTGACAATTCTCACACATCATAGTCTCAGAAATCTTTTGAATTATGGTAAAAACAACTTGACTATGTCTAGGCTCAGAGACTATCATAGGCTCTTAGAGCAGGAAGATGTTACCCTAGCAAGGTGTGTTACGGTAAATCCGGCAGAAAATTTGCCAACTCCGGAAGACGGTGAGCCACACGATTGTGTTCAAGAAGCAGAGAAATACTCTAGACTTAGATCAGATCTACAAGCTCTACCATTGCATGAGGTGGACTTGGAGTATTGGACGGATGGGTCATGTTATCGTGTGGGCGATAAATTAAGTGCTGGCTATGCAGTAGTAAAAGCCCAAGGAACTGGATTTGTAGTTGAGAAGGCTGAAGGGATACCACAGCCTGCATCTGCACAACTTGCTGAGCTAGTGGGGCTAACTGAAGCATGTTTGTTGGCAGAAGGGAAGCGAGTGACGATATATACCGACTCTGCATATGCACATAATGTGTGTCATTTGTTTGGAGCGGTGTGGAAGAACCGAGGGTTTAAGAAAACGGATGGTTCACCGATACAGCATCACGCTCAGATCATGAAATTGTTGCAGGCTATGATGAAGCCTAAAGAGATAGCAATAGCTAAATGTGCGGCACATAAGAGAGATGCGTCAAGGGTTTCACAAGGGAATAGAGCGGCTGATGAAGCGGCAAAAGCAGTCACAGGAGCAGATAAATTGGGCAAAGTACTTCTCGTCACGCATGAAGTGAACTGGGAAGACAAAATTACACTCAAAGATGTGATTTTAATACAGGAAGCTGCTCCTGAAATGGACCAACAGTTATGGCTAGACCGAGGTGCCACCCGAGATTCTACTGGACTTTGGAGAAATCATGAGGGGTTGATACTATCACCTCCAGACCTGCTGGGTCTGATGATCCAGGAGGCACATGGCTTAGCTCATGTTGCAAGGGGGGAAGTTAAGAGAAAGATCACAAAAGAGTATGGTTTTTGGGCACCATGTTTGCTTGAACAGATTGATTATGTCATAGGCAGGTGCATTATCTGTTTGAAAAACAACGTTCGGAGGGGAGTGCCGGTTCCTCCTGGCTATATCCCAACTCCAAGGGGTCCTATGCGTGAACTAGTTGTGGACTATGTTGACATGATAAAACCAATTGAAGGGAAAAGATACATGCTGGTCGTTGTGGACAGATTTTCACGATGGCCTGAGGCGTGTCCAACAAAACGAAAAGATGCTCAGTCTGTTGCCAAGTTCTTATGTAGAGAAGTCATAAGCAGGTGGGGACTTCCAGATCGAATCTCCTCAGACAATGGGAAAGAGTTTGTGGATAAGACAGTAAAATTGATTTTGCAAAAACTAGGAATTAAACAGCGCCTTGGTGCAGTTTATCATCCTCAAAGTCAAGGGATGTGCGAAAGAATGAATGGGGTTCTGAAAAATCGTATTGTCAAAATATACCAACACACGGGGTTAAATTGGATAGCTGCACTTCCATTAGCATTAATGGTATGTCGCTCTAGTGAGCTCCGCGATTTACATATGACACCTCATGAGTTGGTTACAGGAAGACTGATGCCAACGCCTTGTCTGAGGACAAGTGGGAAAGGTCCAAGTCTGGCCCTTTTAGAGGATGAAATGCAAACATATGTCACATACATGGTTAATCTACATAAAAGAATATCCACATATGTGTCTGACAGGCAAGCTAAGGAGGAGGTGCTGGAGAAGCTCAATGAGCATAAAAGGATCACAGTGCAACCTGGAGACAAGGTGTTCGTGAAGGTGTTTAGACGGAAGTGGTATAGCGAACGCCGTGAGGGACCATTTGAAGTAGTTCGCAGTACTGGAACAGCAGTCCAGATTAAAGGGTCTCCCACGTGGTATCATTTATCACACTGTGTCAAAGCGCCAAGTGAAGAGGCGCCACGTTCACTGATCCAAGATGTTGAAGGCTCAAGAGAGCCCGAAGACAATGTGGAAGAAAACACATCAGAGAGGGAGATGCATGAAAATCCCCAGAGTCAGAATTCAGAAGGAGAGATCGTCCATGCTGTGGACAATGTTGATGTTTCTGTACATATTCCTGATGATGCCAGAAATGACTTGGCAGTTGATGGACAGGAAAGAAGATTTGGAGACATTGTCTTTCAACATGTCCCAGAACCAGCAGGACCTATTTCAGTTGCCTGCAAAGCGCCAGAGATATCAAAGGGCGGTGACTCCGCTGCAGGACAACCCAGGGATCCAGTTAGACCAAGGAGCCCGAGACCAGTTAGGAGTAGAGTCAAACCAGACCGTTACCAGAACCAGGATTGAAGCAACCTTGGGGGTGTCAATTCGGCTTCCATGTCAGTGTACAAAAGAAAATAGTGGTAAAGGGGAACTCAGAGTTCAGTGGGAGGATGGCCATGGCAAGATTCTAGATCTGTCAGGGGCATTACCACTAACAAAATATACATTAATTAATGACAAAAGGAGAGTGAAGGTTGCGGAAGACTGTGATCTCTATGTATATAGGCTGCAACAGGAGGACCAGGGTGACTACAGGTGTTCTTTTTACGTTCGACATATTGGAAGTGAGCGGTCCGAGTTAGGACTTAGAGTTCACGTAGTGTCGTTAGTGATACTAGGGGGGAGTAAGAGTATAGACTTCAAAGATGTGGGGGAAACAAGAGAATTGACAACAATGACAACAACTCTCCAGACGAAAGCTGGGAAAATGGAAGAGAAGTCTACTCCTTCAATGGCAAAAGCGGTTGAAAGTATAAATGCATCACAGGTAACTACAAAGGCACCTCAGGTGATATCTACAACGTCGCCTCCTTTGAGTACTGTGATCGGAGCTAAGTTAGGAGGAACAGTTTACCTTCCTTGTCAATGTGGGAGATTTAACAGTGGTGGTACTTTGCCTCCCAAATGGGAAAATAGTCGTGGTGAAGATTTATTGGTGACAAGACCGGAAGAGGGCATTGTGCCGCTTGATCAAAGGAAGTATATTTTGGGTAATACGGGGAGGTGGATGAAAGTTGAAGATGATTGTTCACTTGTCCTGCGTAATGTTACTCGAGAAGACGAAGGAGAATATACGTGTACTTATGTAGAACCGAAGTTTAGATTTGTTCCATATCACAATCATTGGATCGCAGGTCGTATAACTCGTAGAGTGTCACTCCTGATAGAAGATTTGGGACCTATTGAAGTTTATACGAGTATTAAAGGGGTTCAGAAACAAGTTACTACAGTAACCACTCCAAAGGGGATTAATATACAGATAAAGCTTGTTACGTTAGTGCCAGAAACAACTAAGAATGTTACTACACCTACTCAGGCTACTACTCCAACTATGACTTCAAAGGGAATGAATGCTACAATAGCGACAACATCCGTGGCATCTACGATATTCGTGAACATAACGCAGACATCTAATATGACATCTTGGTCATTTGGGGGTGTGGTTGATGCAATCTGGAAACTAATGTCAAACACAGAGCCTAGCATGAACAGCAGTAATGACATTGTTGAAGTTAGGGAACAAAGAATAGAAGAGAAGGATGTAGAGTCATCTATGACAGCTCAGGAGACTATTTTAAACGTAGATAGTAACTTTGTTGACTCTGATCAGGCACCAGAGTACATGATGGATCAATACCATACAGTACAAAAAAGAGACACTAAATGGAGGGCATTTGGGTTTGATCCTTCAGTGTTACAAATTGCAGACCCTTGGGCAGGTAGGAACTTATGGTTCCAGCAAATAACCCACTCCGTAAGATCAGTGGTGAAAACTGAGGGCCCATGTCTGGTGAAAATCCCATCGCCAAACTCATGGCCTTCAATTTTAGAGACTATACCAGAACCACTAACCACTATGTGTCAAAATAATGCTTTATCATGGTTGATGTATCACCAGCAGTCAGCAAAAGATATAGTGATGTCATGGTCAGTGCTTCTGTTTAGGCCTAGATTTACTTGTGCTTGGTTGAAGGAATTAGCATATATAAATTTACTTGATCAGCATGAAGATATCAGAACAGCGGTCCCTGACCTAATGGAGGTGACAGCAGTGGGAGCTACCAGCTGTTTTTGTTCAAATACAACTTATGAAGGGCCGGGAACGTTTATGGGGTTATCAGATTGTGATAAATATGTGATGGACTTGGGTAAAAAGGAACAGGGGAATAGTAATGATACGTACGAAGCATCATTTCAGGTACCAAAACACAAAAAGAAGAC
>JAVDOI010000322.1:17500-85000 GCA_032191485.1 Leptoclinus maculatus
GTTCATTGTCAAGCAACAAGTGCAGCTGGTATATATTTATGTTGCATATCATAATTTATAGGCTCATAAAGGCATGGTTAATACAAAGGAACTGTAAGTCTATTAGCTGGAAACACCTTTGTATGAAGGTGTTAAATGCAGGTTAAATGTTCTGAACTCTAACTGATCCAGACTTGATGTCAAGCGGATCGGCCAGGGATGGTTTTCCCCAAACCCCCTCTTAACACTCAGATTAGGTTCTGCTCCGAGGATTTACACGCACACACACTTGATCGCAGTGCTTAGACGGCTCCAGAGACACTCAGCGCCGAGGCTTTTCACCAGCATGGCACGCCAGTCACTCCACTTCTCTCTCATCTGATATATTTCCTGTAACTTCCTGTCTGCCTCTCTTCCAATGCATTCTCTCTCCCACTGAAGGGTTTCGGGTTGCTAGTTGTAAGCCTGGGAAATGTTTGCAGTGTGAATCACAGTTAAAAGCAATCTGCTGGCCTGCCTCTCGCTGCAGCTGTGATTTTGGTTCCAGCGTGAAAACATTTGTGGGGACACGGGCGTCAGCTGGATATGGCGACATGTCATACTGTGTATCTCAGTCAAAGTGAGCACAAAAGGAAATGTATGAACTAGTTTGCCTCCAGCATAAAGCTCACATTACTTTCAAGTAAAGTTCAATTCCTCCACAGCCCAAATCTGCGTTTTCCTCCTCTGACCTCCCTGTGCAATATGTTCAGAAGATGCCACTCGTCAGTAAAAAGGTGTGTACCAGAACAACGTGTGACTGAAGTGTTTGCGTACATGTCTGTGTGTCCTATAGGTCCAGTGTTCTGCTCAGAGGATGAGACGCGTCTGGTGAAGACGCTGTTCACTGGTTACAACAAGGTGGTTCGCCCCGTTAACCACTTCAGTGAAGCCGTAGTGGTCACCGTGGGACTACAGCTGATACAGCTCATCAGTGTGGTAAGAGAGAGGGATGGAGGTGGCAACACCAGAAGCAAAATGTAGAAAACATGACATTATGCTCACATCATTTACACTTGAGGCCTTCAGGTTTACTCAAAATACTATTGCGAGTGAAGAGCGTCCGGTTTCTGCATTTTACATAAAATAAATCATTATGGAACTAAACAGCTCTTTGCACCTTCTAAGAAAACACTCTTGACATCAGTCATTTCTTTCCATCGTGTCATTTCATGGAGTTATTTCATTTTATGCAACGGCCAAACTATGTGAAATAAAAACAGACAATATTCCGCAATGCAAATAGCTTCTCTTTTCAATTACCATACCAACACACTCGCATGCAGACAGCAAGTCACAAGCATTTACAACACGTCATGGCACAGCAGCAAACATAGTGCAAACATCACGCAAAACAACCAGGAATTTGGGCCAAAGACCAAAGCTTCTACTCGCATGAATCCAGCAGGAATGTTTATGAGAAAAAGATGCAACAAGGTGAAAGAGAGCTAATGACCAAAGGCTGGGCGTGGCAGCCATGTCTGTCTTTACACTGTAGCACCAGGGTCATTACAACCATATCTGCTCTGTGACGGCACGGCGGCCACTAAACACAAGCACAATGCATATTAAAATGAATTGCTCTTACTGTTTGTAGCTCTCCTTCTGCGTTCAGGCTGTGACGAGGACGTCCATGGCACTTTACAATGTATGAGGTGAAGAGGATTTGAAGTCTTCAATGTTTCACTCCTGCTGCAGAACCAGGGTCACAACAACAATATCGACTCCTTGATGGCACCGCGGCCAAAAAGGAACACAAACAGCACAACACGAGCAGTCTTTAGCTAGTTCAACCAGTCTTCAACCAGTCTTTAGCTAGTTCAACCAGTCTTTAGCTAGTTCAACCAGTCTTCAACCAGTCTTTAGCTAGTTCAACTAGTCTGTAAAGATGAAGACGATGGCACAAATGGAAAACAAACAACTGAATTTAGCTTTATCGGCACATAAGTAGACCAAATGATGAAGATTTCCAGTTTTCACATCAACAATGTGGATGTGCACCTGGATTGGAGTCATCAATAACTCCAGTCCCTTATATGTAAAATCTTTTGGGGCGTAGGCTCACCAGACTATAGGACCAGGGTCACATCAAACATATCGCCTCAGAGAGGACACAAGCAACACAACACAAGCAGTCTTTAGCTAGTTCAACCAGTCTGTAAAGATGAAGACCATGACACTTCACACAATGTAAGTGAATAGGAATCTTTAAAAAAACAAAACAAAGTTTAAATAATCCTCTTATGGAAATAAAACATAACTCATCTTCATCAGCACACTAGTGGACCAATTTAACTAAAGTATGACAATGTTCACCCCACCAATGGGAACATCTGAGCACCTTCAACTAATGTAAACTCTTTCAGGGGTATACCACCCAGACTATAGGACCAGAGACACACCAGAGAGGACACAAGCAACACAAGCAGTCTTTAGCTAGTTCAACCAGTCTGTACAGATGAAGACCATGTGGCACAAATGGACAGTAACGTTACCTGGCGTGGGAATCCAGTCAGTCTCAGTGTTATGCTAATGTTGGGCTAATAAAGTTAGCAAAAGACACCTCATTTTTCTACAGTCACAACAGACATATCGGCTTAGAGATGACACAAAGCAGCACAACACAACCACAATGCAAATAAAAAAAGAAGTACTTATATTAGCTCTCTCTCCTTCTGGGTCCTCAGCCGGCTTCCGGAGTCTGAAGACCAGATGAAACCCGTCGCTGAAATGAGAACAATTAACTAGCTAACTAGCCTTAGCAGTGTAGACAAAAATAAAAACGAAGTTCCTCCTCAGCTGGTGAGCGCCGATGTGTGATCATCTACAAGTCCTCCAGCTCAGTTAAGCAGAACAAAGAACTCGATGACTACATTTTCAACTTCTAGAACGAACGATGACGAGCGCACGTCAATCAAGAGCGGTGACGTCAGCAGCGCTTACTTTAGCAGTCAAATGAAAAAAATAAAAATACATTTGTGTCCACCTGCTAACGGGCTCTGAGCATGCGCATTGTTGTTTTCTCACACTACCGGTACTTGACTTTGCGAGTCAAGCCAAACTTAATAAACCATTTAAAATCTATTCTCTCCAGTCACTTATCTTATGTTGTATTGTAATGATAAAGTACAACTGTGGGTGCTTTATTGTCATGCATTAATCCACAATTATCCACACCGTTTTTTTTTGTTGCCAGCAAGTAGTGCTTGACCATTGCTTCTAATTATTTCTAACATTAACATTAGCAGTACACCCAAACAACCTGCGACGTTGCTGGCATATGTTTAAACATTAAGGCGGCTGCGACTATCTCCAAAACCTTTTTACTTTGAATGTGTGGTGTCAAAATGTTTAATTCACATTCCAGATTGCCTCGGCCATTAATATAATAGGATGTTTGCCTCTGAATGTGCTTATTTATTGTTAAAATGCCACAGATTGTCCATAAAAACACGAAAATAAATGGTTACAAGCGTGCAGGTTATATTTTGTCCTGAAATCTCTCGTGAAAGTCTTACTTGCCTCTGACTGTTTTTGTTTATTCTGTCTTTTTCTGCTTCTCTCAGGATGAAGTTAACCAGATTGTGACCAGTAATGTTCGTCTCAAACAGGTAAATGTGACTGTTGACTTCAGGAAAACCAAAAATATATGCCAACTACACATTTAGAAAATTCCAATGACAATGGTCAGAGGGTATACGCCACATTGCAAGTATGTAGATTTAACAGGATATGGACTAATGGATTAATTAATTAGTATTAATTTCCCTAGAAATTAATGCTATTAAAGTTTTTACCATGTGACACCCAAAACACAGTTACTCAAGTATTATATATCATATATTTTAACAATGAATCTGCTGTTTAATTTACATACTTCAATGTAGTTGCAACTGGCAGCCCATTATCGTGTATTTATATGCTTTTTGTTGGTGAATATATTACACAAATAGTATCACAAATGAATGATATTTATTGTTTCAACTAGTTGAAATAGAAAGAAGGGAGGATTCATGACATGGTGACTGCTGGAGGTTATTTATATTTATTCTGCTGTGATATATACAGTACATGACAACTTGTATTTTCACAATGTATTCATTCTGGGAATAAAAACAACTAAACTTGGCTTCATCAGTACACTAGTACAGTGATTTTCAACCACTGTGCCGCGGCACACCAGTGTGCCGTGAGAGATCGCCAGGTGTGCCGTGGGAAAATGTCCAATTTCATTTAATGAGTCCAAAAAAATATTATTTAGTTGCTGCAAATACTTTGCCATTGTTGAGCGTCTGAGCTGCAATATAGTGTCTGACTAAGTAATAATACTCTTCCATGCCAGTGGGTGGCAGTAGGTAGCGCAGTAATGACCTTGTTAATTTAGGACAGTAGAATGAAATGATGGGAGAGGTTGAGGTGACAAGACGAACAGCAGTGGAGAAATATTTGAAAAGGAAAAATGCAGACTCTGAACTGGGCCCTGGACAACATAACCCAGATGAAAAGCCTAGTAAGGATCAACACATTTAGAGACTTGTCATTACATTGTCAGCATATATCCGGCCCTCGGTACAACGGCCCGACAGAAAATATCAGATGTTTATCATAACTGGCCCGCCACACCACAGAGCTCCGGGACGACAAGTGGCGATGTGAGCTGGCTTTATGTTCAACATAACGAAGCATGTCACTGCGCTAAACCTCCAGCTTCAGGGACGGGGACGTGTGATCACAGACATGTGTGATGCAGTAAAAGTCTCCACCGCTGTGTTCCCGACTGAGCATTGTGCTGATAAACTGGGTGCACTTGGCACAGAGTTCACTCTGCAATTTGCCGACTTTGCAGCTCAGAAATTTAAATTTGAACTGCTCAGCAATCCGTTTGCAGTTGACGTGGAAAGAGCACCTGTGGAGCTGATAGACCTCCAGTGTAATGACACGCAAAGTATGACTCTGAGGGCGCTGCACAGTTTCCAAGCTTCATCCCAAAACGATGCCTTAACTCCGCCTACATGCTGCTCAAACGCTCTGCATGTTTGGAAGCACATACCTGTGTGAGCAGCTTTTCTCTGTGATGAAGATGAACACAGACCGACACAGGAGTCGTCTCACTGATGCACACCTTCACTCCATCTTGAGGGTTTCCACAGAACCTAACCCCAGATATTAATGAACTGGCAGCCAAGAGAAGATGCCAAACATCTGGCTCTGGCACATATAATAATGTAGCCTATTTCTTTTTGCACTTTGTCCAATATCCCTTCTATCCTGTTTATTAAATGGTGACTCTATTTGGCCCTCAACGTAGTCCCAATTTTTAGTTTTGGCCCTCTCTGAGATTGAGTTTGACACCCCTGGTATATATACTGTATTATGCTAAAAGGTGTCATTTTGTAACGTTTTTGGTTGTTGGTGTGCCGCGGGATCTTTTTAATGTAAAAAGTGTGCCGCGGCTCAGAAAAGGTTGAAAAACCCTGCTCTAGTAGACAAAATGATCTCAAGTTTCCCTGATTTTCACCCCAGCAATGGCTCGATGTGAACCTGAATTGGAATCCAGATGAGTACGGAGGCATCAGGAAGATCAGAGTCCCTTCACCCGACATATGGAAACCAGACCTGGTGCTGTACAACAAGTAAACACACACTACTCAAACTCACACACACCTATACGTCCAAATGCATCGCATGCTTCTCTCACACTCTCCCTTTGTCCCCGTCTTCCTCTTCCTCAGCGCTGACGGCGACTTTGCCATCATCCACGAAACCAAAGTCCTGTTGGAGCACACTGGGATGATAACGTGGAACCCTCCGGCCATCTTTAAGAGCTACTGCGAGATCATCGTCCTAAATAAAGTAGGTTATGAGCGTTTGTAAGTGACATGTTTACTTGTTCACATGTGTGGCACATATCAGGTAAGTATTATGAATGTGGAAACTGAGGAAAAGCTCATGAAGTCACCATTTTGGGGACACTTTCATACATGGAAAATACATGAAATCCACTGGGATGTGCTTGTACTACATGAGCTTGCTATTCTGTAACATTAGAGCATAAATAAAACACAAGTTTGTTCATCAGTTGGCCTGTAGAGCCATAACTTGCCACTATTTCCACTATAAGAGCTGTTTAAAAGTAGCCTGAATGTCTGTCTCTGTGTCCGTCTCCCTGTCTCTCTACAGGTGAAAAGATGACTCTCTCCCCGTCCTGCTGTCTCTGACCGTCTTCCTGCTGGTCATCGTGGAGCTGATCCTCTCCACCTCCAGCGCCGTGCCTCTCATCGGGAAGTACATGCTCTTCACGATGGTGTTCGTCATCGCCTCCATCATCATCACCGTCATCGTCATCAACACGCACCACCGCTCGCCCAGCACGCACACCATGCCCCCCTGGATACGCAAGGTTTACACCCGCGATGATTTAAGAAAGTGTTGTGTGTGTGTGACTGAATAAAAAGAATGCATCTGTTTGTGTCTCAGGTCTTCATCGAAACCATTCCCAACTTGATGTTCTTCTCGACGATGAAGCGTCCCAGTCAGGAGATCCGGCAGAAGAGGTCGTTCCCCACCGACATGGACATCTCCGACATCACCGGCAAGGCCGTTTCTCTCTGCGTTGTACTGTTATGTTTATAATGAATATGTATTACCAGAAGTATGACCTGTCTCTCCCCTGCAGGTAACCCCACCCCCACCAGTGTCACCTACCAGTCTCCCATCACCAAAAACCCGGATGTTCGCAGCGCCATTGAAGGGGTGAAGTACATCGCTGAGACCATGAAATCAGACGAGGAATCAAACAATGTAAGACAATGGAAACAAGTGGTTACACAATTCATAAAGCAATCCCAAGACTCTCTTATTAACACGTTATGTCTTGTTCGGATTAAACAAACAAGACACAACGTGTCAATAAGAGAGCCTTTGGGCGGAGCCAGGCTAGCTGTTTACCTCCGTTTTCAGTCTTTGTGCTAAGCTAAGCTAACCGGCTGCTGTCTCCAGCCTCACATTCACTGTACAGACACAGAGACTCGTATCAATCGTCTCGTCTCTCTGCCAAAAAGCTAATTTTCCCAAATGTCAAAATATTCCTTTACATTTCCATTAAATTTAATTCAAATGTAATTAATTATAAGATTTTTTTCATGTACCTTGGTAACCAGACCAACAAATGGGGACCAGAAACACAAAATTTTTTGCAAGTCTCATGTGTGTAAAGCAAACTTTAAACACATAAAGCAGCCAAACCCATCATACAACTGATGTAAAATGACATCAGTACCACATACCGTTTACTAAATACCCAAATAACGTTCACTCCTAGTCAGAGCACTTCAAACACGACTCTCTCTCTCTCTCTCTTCCTTCCTCGTCTCGTCTCAGGCAGCAGAGGAGTGGAAGTTCGTGGCCATGGTTCTGGACCACATCCTGCTCTGTGTGTTCATGGCCGTGTGCATCATCGGGACGCTCGCCGTCTTCGCCGGGAGACTCATGGAGCTCAACACGCTGTAGAGGACCCCGACCCATGAGGGGGTTAGGTGTGTTGTCAGGACAGACGTCAGTGTTCTCACACACACACACACACAGTTTGAGTTGATCTTTAAATCCCCTTCCAATGTACACGGTGCGTTCACTGACATTGAGGAGAACGCAGCTAAATGCAAATCCATGCATCTCCAGATCTACATGCGTCATACTTGAAGTTATTTTTTGTACAGTGTTTTATTGCTGCCATTCCCTCTGGAGTACATGTTACTACTCTTCTGTAAAAGCCATAATAATTCATTTGTTTTGTCTTTTTTTTGGGGCAGCTTGAACCTTTTCCTACCTAGCCCCATTTTTAGGCCTCTGCTCGAAAATAGTTTACCCATACTCAAAGGGACTTATCTCTCCAACTACAAGGTCTATTTGAATCATTTACATTTTATAATGACACTAAAATGTGTGAGATGTGTTAATATGTGTACATATCAGTGTTTATGTTACTGGTTATTGCTGAATGAACATAACACACAGCTCACATTGAACATTTTCAGGTTCGCCTGAAAAGAATGACATTTTTTATTTTTTTTTGCAGATACACCCAAATCACCCCTCACAAGTCATAGCACAACATGGCAGGAGTCTCTCTAAAAAATGGCTTTGATAAAGTGAAGCAGGCCAGCGGTATCAATGTTTTTCTACAGGTCAGCCAAGGTCAGCCGGCGTCAATTCTGATTTTGGAAGCAGCACTTTCAGCTGTTTTATTGTAATTTTATATACTATATAACTATATATTTCACTTCTTTTATCACTAATAGTGTTCAATCTATCTAATAAAGCAGTTTGGCATCATTCTTTGAGCCTGGGCCTCATATAAACCTGTAAAGCAGGGGTTTTCCTCGTCTGATTTTCATTTTTACAGACTTCACTTGAACCTTACAAAGCCTTCTGATTGGCGGATTTTCGCATGTGACACAGTGTTAGATGCGGAAACACTATGGCAATGTGAGCCCGGGTGCTACTGTACAGGGGGGAAGGTCCTGTCTGCTAACGGGACAGCCTGTGTAGAGAGAGAAGACTGTCCCTGCATGGACCTCAGCACCGGACACAGGCTGCAACCAGGGGAGACCACCGAAGCCCCGGATGGATGTAACAACTGGTCAGAATAATGGAGACATGCTACACATGCATGTTCACCACAGTTATATTTAACAGAGAAACAGCCAGAAAGAAGGGACAGAAGCATAATTATGTTGTTGTTCCTCTTTGTTTCAGCACCTGTGAGGGTGGGAGGCTCAACTGCACCAGATACCCGAAGAAGCACTTTTACCAGGTAAAGTCTCCCTTCAAACAACGTTTAATACCAGTTAGAGTCCACTCTGTTGTTCACATCAGCTGTTCATTGAGTTGAGGCATACGTTCTAGTTGAAGCCAGAATAATGGCTTAACCATGAGAATGTTATTCATGTATCATCTCCTCACAGTCAAACAGGGTATAATACCTCTGTTCTGAGAAAAACTACAGTCAACTGTCACAGCTCTGCCACTACTACTCTGTCCTTTCCACCTCTCACTCACCTAATCAGTTCATTCAGCGCACCTGGCTGCCACTCTCACCTCATCAAGCTCACTACTCTCACCTGCTCACCCTGCTTCTGCCACTATTTTGGTCTCTGAGATAAGCATTGAGGGGAAAAGGACAAACCAAGCCACAAACGGCCCCGAATAGCAACCGACAGACGTTGTGAAACTGTTTGTGTAGAGAATTGACTGGCGGATTGCTGAACATTACTTTCATCATGTGCTCTCTCACACAGGCTCCTAATATCTGAATCATTCATCCTGCTGTCTGATGTAAGCCATTGGAAAGTTGTCATGTTATTGAGCAGCGCCTTGTTTAATGTTTAGTTCACACCTCGATCCACAACTGGGAACTACAACGCTCTACTATTAGCTCCTGAAGTATCAGTAGTCGAGCTCCTTTCTTAAATAGAACTGGATCACAACGTAAGCGAGCTAATGGTTTGTGAAGTTCATGTTTGACCGTTGGCAGCAGTCATAGACCCTGAGAGATAGCGTGAGCGGTCAGACCTGGACACTGGGGCAGGTTACAGGCCTTCTCCTGGTGAGAGCTTCCAGAGCAGGGGGGTCTGACACACTGTCGCTGACGGGACTTGGTGGCCGGGCTGAGGGAATCTGTGCAGGGCTTAGTGCAGGGACTCCATGATGACCATGGAGAGAAGCCAGCATCCTCATCTAAAGACGGACAAGCCATTTCAATTATTACTTCTTTGTCTCGTGAAGGAAAAGAAAGCAGCTGACAGGATCTAAAATCAACGTAATAACAATACCATGTACCATGCAGACAAATTCATTACAAAGACCAGTAAAGAGAAGTGATTCAGTAAAAACTGTAAATGAACAACAGAGTGGACTCTAACTGGTATTAAACGTTGTTTGAAGGGAGACTTTACCTGGTAAAAGTGCTTCTTCTGTAGGACCGACAATCACTGCCAACATCAAGCAACAATTCATTATCAGGACAAGCTCCACCATTCAGTATAGTGCACAAACAAGAAGCTGTTATTTATAATGGATACAAAGGATACACAATAGCCCTTTATAATGAAATGATATCTGTAATTACATTCAATGTAGAGACACTTAGTCTCACAGCACATCCAATCTCCCTCACCTGCAAGAGGTTTGCTGTAACAAACACCATTCTGTTACTCCATCTCTATACACATTCATTACATACAGTACCTATCTACTCTACCTAAACTAGCTCCTGTACCTGGGCAGTCTGGGGCCTGGCAGTAGGTGGTTTCCTGGCGTGGCCCCTGGCAGTTTCTCCCTCCGTGGGCCGGGGCCGGCTGTGTGCAGCTCTTGGAGCGAGTCTTCAGTCCCAGACCTCCGCAGGACAGCGAGCAGGGGCTCCAGGAGCCCCAGGGGGACAGACCTCCGTTGACCGGGCAATGCTCCAAGGAACAGTTCCACCTGCCAAGCTCGCAGTCGCTACAGAAGAGAGGGTGGGGGGGGAGTGTGGGACCGTATGTGGGACTGCGTGACTGGAAGATGTTCTGCTCACCAGGTGCTGCAGTGGTGGAGCAGTGTGTCTCCATACTGAAGCTCCACTCCCTCAGAGATGTTATGGAGGAGCAGAGATGAGACCGGTGTGACAGAAACACTCTGCAGAGAGGCCATCAACTCTTTGTCCACCAGACAAGGACACTCCTAAAACACACACATTAGAGCCATGTTAAAAACATGTTTCAATGTGAAATAAGACTTTCTATGGTTCATTCATTTCATCACTGTAATTCTGTTGCCGTACCTCTGGACTTAAAATCAGTAATCAGTATGCTGACCATCAACCTTTTCGTCCTTTTGTGTTGCGAGGTTTAATGTTAGCGTTTGTTAAGATGCACGAGTCATGACTCATTAGTCAGAATGCTGAAGGAACCCACCTGCAGGCAGACACCGTGGTGCTGGTAGGTGTGAGGGGGGCAGTGGCAGCCTTCCTCGCAGCCATCGGAGTAGCAGTCCTCTCTGCCGCTGACCTGAGCGCAGCTGAAGGGACAGCCTTCGCCTCGTTCACACTCCCTGTACAACCTGCCAGGAGGGCAGCCCACTTCTGCACAATGACGAGACGCAGATTGAAGATACACAAAAGCTTTTTTTTCTTCTTCTTTTACCACGTTACCCTGGATCTTACAGTTGTCATAGCTTTGATGCAACAGTACTGTGGTCTGGGATTAGGTGACTTTTTCCTTATCCAAACATATGGTCTGAGGACAGAGGGTGTTACATGCTGAACAGATTATAAAGCCCCTTGAGGCAGATTTGTAATATTGAGCTATGTAAATAATGTTGACGTGAGATTTTCTTAGACCAGGGGTCGGCAACCTTTACTATCCAAAGAGCCATTTTGCCATATTTTCCACCAAATAAAATTTGTCTGGAGCCGCAAAAGCTATTTGATATCACAGTTTATAAAGTTGTATATATAGTTATATTATATATATACAAAAAACTATAGTTTGTTGTATTTATGAAATTATAGAACAAGAATAAAGACACTTTTGGTCATCTCCAGCGTGATACTTTCCAGCAAATGTTGTGTTTGTTCTGGAAGTGTCTTTCAACATTACATTTTTTGTTGTTTGCAAATTTCTCGCCACATATCAAGCATACAGGTAAGCCAGCATCGTTAGCAGTGAAAGCAAATTAATACGTCCACGCAGAATTAAACTCTCTATTTTCCTCCGTGACTTTTCTTTTTTTGGATTTATCCATTGATAGTTTACCGAGGGCGGGGGTCTGCAGATCATGATCAGCCAGCTGCAGGAAAGACGCTAGACAGCGACGTAAGATGCAAGTAGCGGATCGCGCAGCTCCGCCGTTTTTGAATATATTACTATTTTGCTCGATAGAGTTCGAATCCGGGTCGCTGCGATCTTTCCATAAATATATTTTCTTCAATGTATTTCTTCATACGTGGCTGTGGTGTAGTGCTCACTTATATAATCGTAATCCCCGCAATATATATGAGATGTGGCTTTTAGATCTCCAGCAATATGTTTGTGAATGTGTGACGAATCTGGCAACAGATGCAGAAAACAGCTGCTGCTGTTAGGCGAACACAACACACGCACGGAAGGGAAACCAGTAGGTTTGAAAACCAGTAGGACCGACACCCACTGCTTGCCCAGTGTGAATAGTCACGTGGTATTCGTTTTCAGGCGTTTAAATCTGGACGGAGATTATCTCGAAAACGATGCTTAAACGCTGTGTGGACAGAGGACTCAGGGAGCCGCAACAGAGGGGCCGAAGAGCCGCATGCGGCTCCGGAGCCGCGGGTTGCCGACCCCTGTCTTAGACCCTCATCATGTCAGTGATGTTCAATACATTCTACAAAAACCTAAAACTGGTTAGGGAGGTTGAATCTCTGACCAACCTCTCTGATGATGAATAGGATTGCCATGGCCTTTAAAAGGGTTGTTGTGCTTTTCCACTCACCGCTCACCAATCACGAGAGACCAACGAATCCACTCTCACGTCATTTTAAGTCGACAGATGACATGTGTGCCGTGACAACATATTTTGTGCCGGTGTTTTAAGAATTGAGCAGAGGTCTTTGAAAGCAACATTTAGAGGTTAGGTCTTTGAAGAACTTTTTGCTCTTCTAAACAATGTTGTGCTCTTGTTTTAGCAGTGATACAATGTAACGACGTATATTTTAAGGTACTTGTACTTTACTTGAGCATTTCCATTTATTTACGAACATTTAAACTTTTATCTTCACTGCATTTATTTGACAATATAAATGACTTGTTAGACTACCTTGCATATTAAGATATATAAATAAACTAATTAACTGATGTTTTATTTAAGCACAATTATTAGTGTATAAAGTAGGTCAAATGAGCAATATATTATCTATAATTATAATCCAATGATATAGGCCTACTGTAAATATATTATTTAAAATAGGCCATTCTGCATAATGAGCATACTTTCACTTTTGGTACTTTTGTACTGTTACTTAAGTAACATTTTGAATGCAGGTCTTTTACTTGTTTCAGAGTATTTCGACACTGTGCTCTAGTAAACAATCGAATCACAAACGCATTGGTTATTGAAATATGAATAGTGATGACACGGCAAGAAAGTCCCACTCACAAAGCACGGTAAACGAGACGGGGTACGTGTTTCAGACTGGATGAGTTTGGATGAGACATATGAGTTTGTGTAAACAATTTGAGCTCAGATTTCCACATAGCTTCACCTTGTGGAATAATCCACCTATTACAATTAATAGGAAGTGCCCACCTTTTGTAGTGGCAGAACCCAATAGTTATATTTACACTACAATGTTTAAAAGTGGTCATTTTAAAAAGCAATCAAGGATGGAAAGGTAATTGTATCATCAGGCAAATTACTATTTAATTCTCCTACTGTACAATTCACAAAGACGTCACAGATCACATCCTAACAATGGCAGACACTTGCATTGCTTTGGTCTGGCTTTATTCTTCACCGGTTACAGAAACCTTCAGCCTACTGGCTATGCCAAACAGAAGGAGGGGCTTATTACCATAAGGAAAACGCAGTCAAACTAAAGGCTTTGACTGCTTTTAAACAGCGTAAAAAGCAGCGTTTTTTGACATAAATCGTTTTTCCGTAACAGCTACATTGGCTTTTAGCCAAGGTGGAACTAATTGTAACTCTCCTCTTAATGCACATTTGAATGTGCATTTTATTAGTCAATGTATTTAGTGTTTTCAATTTCATAGCATACAAGATGTGTTTCAGTTTTACAGCCTATTATGACCTGTTGGGACATGTACACGGTGTCTATATGGTGTTGGTTCTGTTGTTTTTAGCGTTGGTACAGACAGTTTGTGCTCATACTGACACATTTAACAGGTTCAGTTCTGTTGAATGTAAAGGCCTGAATCTATTGATGTGTTTGGTCTAATCAGGTATTTATCTCCACTCTCTCAGACTGACTCTGTTCCCACACTGCACCTGGTGTGTGCTTTTAGGAATCCACCGCAAGGGCCCCTGGGAGCTAGACCTAAGGTAAGAGATGATACTTTCTCACATTCAACTTGCCTTCCCTCATTACTCTCCCGCTCTACTGCAACCGCTGCCTGTTGAGTTCTTACTGTGATGAGGCGGAACTCTACCGCAGCCTGTTAGCCTCTCATTACGTTACAAGGTGGAGCTCTCAGGTGACACTCAGAAAATATTGCAGTTCATCAAACTAATTTATCAAAGAGCTGTCAGTGCTCACTAACTCACAGCACCAAAGCCTGTAGAGCTACTTGCCTTGATCATGGACAATATGTGACCATATGTTAATTCTTTTAACTTCGTCTTTGATTGTTGTGGACCACATGTGGTCTATTTGTGGAAAGTTTACATTTGTTTTTTTTCACCCTAAATGTATACTATAATCTTCAAACACCACTTAGTCAGATTTTATTTAAGGATTCAAGGATAATTTATGCAACACAGGGATGCACAACCAAATACAGCTGTGGCCCATTTGCCATGCAAGACAAACACAATGTGAACAAAACCTCAACAGGTTCCTGTAGTGCAATCTTTGAATTTGCATCAGAATGAATGCAAACAGCAGAAAAAAACCGATCTGGGCAGATTACAAAGCATAGAATATTGGATATTAGGGAAACATTGTCCGTCAACTTTAAAGATGTAATTGATGTAAAACACAACGTCCACCTCAGTCCTGCACTCTATCCTGAGGTTTGCCCGTCAAGTGCAGCTTGATCTGGAATTCCACAATGGAGCCAGATCTCTGTGAAGATGTGGGCCCAGCAGTCACCTTCTGTCATCTTATTTCATCCATCTTTTTGGTGGGCTTCGGTCTGGCAGGTCTCGTTGGGTGATCGGCTATGGGCAGCAGCATATACAAGTGCTGCCGTTGCCATATAATACTGCCATCATCTTTTTTCAAAAGTAGTTCATGTATTCCTCCACATGTATCCTCAGTGAAGCTGGGTAAATGAAAGCGGAGTATTCAGCAAAACTCCTATTGATTTGATTTGTAAATTGTGAGGACGGGTAAGCACAGTAGTTTGTTTCAGTTTGAGCTTGTGTGAGGGACTGAGCTGGCAGAAATGTGGGGTCACCGGTGAAATTTCCAAAAGAGGTTTTTTTTTACCATCAGAGATGAAACATTCAACCGGATAATGCCATCTAAAATCACACAATGAGGATCTGGCGACATATCTCACCATACCAACATATAGGACCACCAAAGGACAATGTTCAAGATATCTCAACATCAAATAGCCGACTCATGATCAGAAACGAAAGGTGCATTTGTCATCTGTTGAGCAACCTCATCCTTGTAAACATTGCACATGCAATCCAAAAGTTAGTTTTGAATAATGGCTAAAGTGCCCTTAAAATAGGTTTGAGCATCGTAATGGTTCCTTAGTCTGGAGTCTCAAATATGCATCTTATAAGGCCAGGGTTTAACGAGCCGGCAGACTCATCATGTCCACGCAAGGCAATGTCACATCACACATTCCACAAGGTTTCATACAGGTTATATTTCTGCTGCTTTCTTCAGTCTGACGGTTGTATTGTTCAAAGCCACGTCTGTGTATTAGCAGCATTTCACAAAGATGTTTCAAGTCTTTAAATCCACTTGCTGTCCAGACAGTTTCCCCTCCGAAAAGAAGACATGGAAAGCAGAACTGGGCTTTTTTATATATGCTAGCAGTTAACCAAATTTTCCGTTTTTGAACCACTTGTGGTTGAATTATCTTTTTTTATGTTATCTTATTTTATAAGAATTCCCTCCAGCTGCAGCAACCAGCAGCAGCACTGGTAACTCTAAAGAAGAAATTAAATAAATTAGAACCTGAAAACTTTAAAGACATTTTGAGAGTGTGCCTAGTACATGGTGCACATCCCATATCCTGCTGTTAGGATAGAGTTACTCAACAAGCTAGCAGGCACACTGACTAAAGGCAAACTTATCTAAAGACAAAATAAAGGGTTACTGTACAGGAGTGAACTAAATGCATCCACTAAAATACAAACAAGAACATGCATTTCCTGCAGAAAATGTGTGTGAACGCTGACAGCTGAAATTGCAAAGCATTGCTGAAATACAGAAGTATTAAAGCACAGAGACATTGCTCTGCTGAAACATCTGGGAACTGAAATGCAAATGTAAAACTGGAAGAATTGGTTAATGAACTGCATTACACACAGAAGCTAAGAGCTGAATTTATTGCGAGAAAAGCTGGAAGCTAAACTGTAATACTGTCAAAAGGTTGAATTTGAAATGTATTAACTTAAAAGGCTGAAAGAAGAAATGATTTGTATAATAAAGGCATGAAAGGTAAGACAGAAGTTGAATCATTTCCCAAAAGAGCATAACATTTGAATGGTTTCTTTAGCTGAAAATGTACAGAAGAAGTATAATTACTTTTTGACCTGTTTAAAGCTTCAGTAAAGTCTGCCAGCAAAAGTAGTAGAATTTTAAAATACAGTAGGTTAAAGAAGATTTAAAGTGCAACTATAGGAAAATATGAAAAAGCTTCACATTTGATCATACTGCCATCTAGTGTCTTGTTTAGAAAGTCCAGCCTTGAATCTGACTGCTGTCCTTAAGGAGGTTACTCCATAATAAGGGGATATGATAGGAAAAGGCCCTTTGGTCTGCTGACTTCTTTTTCACTCTAGCAACAGACAAGAGTCCTGTATTCTGAGAGTCCTGATTGGAGTATAAGGTTCAAGGAGATCAGGCAGGTAGGAAGGGGCGTGTCCATTTCATATTTAAAGTCTGATCTGACATGGAAAGGTTGCCAATGACGGAAAGTTTAAACTGGTGTAAAAGTCCCCTTTCAAATCATTTCAGGGTAAACACAAGTGTAATTTATAACATGAATTATTGCCCTCTTCCATTTAGGCCCTGGAATTGTGCAAATTGGCTCACTAGAAAAGCTGTGAAACAAAAATTAGACTGGGACCATCATAGAAATGAAATGACATTCCCATTAATATCAAAGTAGCAAAATGGTTAAAGCAGCAGCCATTTTAATGTCTATCGTTCCCATTGCAACCGTTGTGGCGCGTTAACTTCCGTATAAACTAAACCGACTGCTAACTGGTAAATTGCGGACTCACTGAGGTGAAGTTTTGCAGTAACGACTAAAACGAGCAGTGTAACATTACGTAGCATAAAGAGCCAGAGTGAATGAGTGACATGTATCAACGTGATGCTTCATCACCACACTCGTGTCACAACATTGCTAACGCAATTAGTAACCGGTGTAATGTTGACATTAAAGCATGGTGGAATTAACAAACTAGCTAGCTAACTAGTGGAAAGCTGGCTAGTTAGCTAGCTTGCTAATTCCGCCATGATTTAATGCTACACCGGTTATAGAAAATATGCCAAACAGCAGGCTGGTGGCCAGTGGCAGCGCTGGGTCTGATGGACCATGCCTCACTCCCCGCTGCTCTGGAGCACAAGCTAACTAGCTAACTAGCCAGCCTGCCATCTCCCCGGAGATGCGTCTGCTATCTTTCCATAGAGCTGCGATAGCACTTCAGGTCCCCACTGACATCCCCTTAACAACTAACAATCGCCATTTTCTTTTGTACTACTAAAATGACCACGAAAAACAGTTAAATGTCCTATCTACTCTGTTTTCTTGGGGACCATAGTTCATTTTATGTATTAATTACACCTGTACAACTAAGGTGTGTGCAAGAGGGCTAACTATGTGGCAGCAGGTGCAGCCATTACAGCTCAATAGCTGTGTATTTCTTTGCTCGTCAGTTGAAATTTTGCAACAAACCCATGTTACACTTATTCACCTTTCTTATGTGTAGTTTACATGTGGGTCCTTAAATTTACTTCAACACTAAAGCTAAGTAACTACTTAAATTTGAATACTATTAAAGTCATTTAGGAGACCAAAGTTTTTCATGATATATAATATATATGACATGGCTGCCTTTCACTCATAGACTAATCCAGATGAAGGTTAGCCATTCATTATCCATTCCAACTGTTTTTGTAAATGCTTCAGTGATGTTTCAGTTTAATGGATTCAATAACAATCATTTGTGGGATTTTAGAGGAGCTCCAGCCTCCTGTGTCATATCAACTTTAAAGGCAGGTTTAGTTTTTTGGCTTACTAGAGCACATCTTCACCTCCTCCCTTAATACCAAAATAACTCATCTCTACAAACGTATCTGGGTTTGCTCTAGTGTTGAGTAACGAATACTTCTTTCAACAAATTCAAACTTGTCTTGCCTTTGCAGACCAAAGAGACAGAACAGCCACGTCCCTCCAGTCGGAGGCCCATGGCAGCCTCTGCTTTACCCGATCCCAGCAGCCCCTCCTCCACAGTTCAGACTCCCAGATCACCGAAGCTGAGGCAGAGGAGGCAGACCTCTTCATCTTCAGCTGCTGCTGCTTCATCTCACACACAGACCCCAGAGTCTCCACCAGGAACTGCATTTGAAATGTAAGTCCTAATGGAATAAATCATGTATTTGCTGAACTGTATTTAATTATATTGGCATAAACAGACATCCAATTTTAACAGTACAAATGTGTTAATAAGATGTAAACACGCAGGTCAAAATGGCTTACATTTTGCACTTGCTCATATTACCATTGTGAGATCTCCATCTTGGGTGATTTCATGTTTTTGGAAGATGAAGGAATTCTCGTTTAATAATGTCGATATGCATTGTTATTAAATTAAAACCAGGCTGTTTTCTGATTTCAAATCACAGTGTTACCAATGTTGCCATGACCGGTAAACATTGTTTCAGTCACGTTCACCCCGACCTTAGTCCAGGCCCTCAAACGCAAACTAGCCAATCATAATGTAGCATCGGCCAGCTCCGACCATGGTCCGACAATCTATTTTCTTCATTTTCAGGTTGTTTATTTTGGATTGAAGAGATACAAGTTACAAGGTTATTTTATTGTCATTGTACAACAGGGTTGCACAACGAAATGCTGACAGCAGTCCCATTTTGCTAAGCCGCAAAAAACAAAGAAAAACGACATCATCTGTGGAGGGTGGAGGATGAATAAAGGAAATAATCTGTTCTGAAGTCTGGTGGTAGGGCAGCTTGTGTATCTCTTGCCAGACGGTAGCAGGGTAAACCAGTTGAGGCTGGGATGGGTGGTCATGTAGTTCACCTAGTCATGGTTAAACGCCTCGGGCATGTACAGTAGTGATGCTCGTTACCTGGAGAGGTTGGGAGAAGTTATGAAGATGCAGCCACCTGGAATGTTGCCTCCCTCCATGATTGGGCCCTGGCGGATCTGTGCTGGGTTCTTGGCTGAAAAGAGATCCCCACCATGTGTACAAAGCTACAACAATTCTGGAGTGTGGTTGACACAAACACTTAAAGGAATCATGGTGTTGACTGGCAGGGAGACTCTATAAATGGCCTGTTTATGCCGTCTACATATTCGACAGAACATTCCTAAAACCAAAAAGAAAACTGAAACTACTCCGGCTGCTACTGGCAGGAGAGCGAGTGTTGCATCTTCACCACATGGGAGCGTTTAAAAAACGCAGATATTGTTGTCTGCTTTCCAGCTGGTTGACGCGACATATTTTCCGACGCGCGCTCTCTGTCCGCTGGTGGGAGTGTGCTCACCTGTGTGTGCGCTGTGATGGTACATTTCCACTGTGTATCTTCTTCCTGTTTTATTAGATGACCACTCAGTGTTTTGACCCTTTTGTATTAACAAAGTTAATAATGTCAGACATGATCAGTACGTGTCCTCTCAGGTTGAGTAATATTGGATGTGTGTCTTAATCAGGGGCTTGATACTGTCAACTTAGATAGGGGGCTGAATGGGGATGCAATCAGTGGACCAATCAGTGATTAACCATTCAATGGTTCAATGATCACTGTTGTCCAGATGTCCTAGTGATGAACTCCTATCCCACCATGTGCTCAATGCCTTTATAAGTCGTACACAACCAACACTCTGGTGGGGGTGCCGTTGGTGGGGCGGGGGGCCCCCCTAATACAATGGTAGGGGAAACACTGGCATGCACTAGTGAATTCATGTCTTCAGTGGACTACATTTACCATCAGCACTGATTGGACCTTTACATAATGGTGAGGAATTGTCCCTTTATGTGACACTCCATCAGTATGAAAACTCAAGTGGAGATCTACATTAAACATTTCAAAGGCTGAGGGAGCAAGTCGAGAATGATGCACACTCAAGGGGCCTATACCAAGAACGCATTGTGACATCATCATTTACACTTTTCTATCAATCTGTGATACAATATTAGGTGATATTTACTGTTAACTTAAGTAAACATATTCATGTATGACTATCAATTATTAGGGCTGCTCAAGAGTGAGTGTGTTTGATTTTGAAACTCTTGGTGTACTTGTTGCAGTCCCGTCTAATATATATATATATATATATATATATATATATATATATATATATATATATAGAAGATACAATATCAATACAAAAATTGAGAAAAAAAGGAGAAAATAAAAATATCTTTTTTGTTCTTAGATTTCATTGGATAAAGGTTTTACGATGTTGAACAGATACCTACAGTCTGTCATTGTTCTCTGCAGGCCTGCAGAGAACAAGATGACCACCACAGATGACCCAACCAGCCTTTCCCACCTACTCTTTGTACAGCCCTCAACAGCTCCTGTGGCTTCAGCATATCTATGCTCGACAGTACTACATGCAGTAGTGAGTTTTTATTCACACACTATAAAGTCATACTACTCCTCTGTTTTTGTGATCTGACATGGCCATGAATGACTAGTTTGTAATACTCTGGATGTTTTTCCATCAACAGCCATGCAGCATTGGTGGCAGCTGGCACTGTCCCCTCTGCACCAGCTCCAACCATTGGCCAGTACCCTCCTGTTCCCGCTCATCAAGTACCTGTTCCAGACCCCTTAGCCAATCAGAACCCCATCAACAACCTGCCAGCAAATCAGAACCCGGTGCAGGAAGGCGCATTCATCAACCCTGGCGAGGCTAACCAGAACATGCGGATGAACGCGCAGGGTGGGCCTGTAATGGACGAGGAGGAGGATATGGAGCGTGATTGGCTGGACTGGTTGTACTCTGCTGCAAGATTCAGCGTTTTGCTCATCATTGTGTACTTCAACTCCAGCCTGAGTCGCTTTCTGCTGGTGATGAGCACCCTCCTCCTCATGTACCTGTAAGTTCAATCTATTCTACTTTGACAAGTCCAACTACCAAACTTTGCTGACATGCTTCACTGCACTGTTGTGTGTTGAGTATTTAACAGCACTCTACTGTGGTGCTTTCAACCTTACTTACCAGGCATCATTGATGTAAACACACAGTCCGCCTCCCCTCTTCTTTCCGGAGTCTTGTGTTCTGTTGGCGCGGTATACAGTCCGCCCGTCAAGTGCAATAGCCTGATCCGGGATGTTATGACAGGTTTCTGTAAAGATGTGTGCACAACAGCCTCTGATCTCCGAGTCTCTCTCAGAGTCTTATTTCCTCCATCTTATTTTCCAGCAACCGGACACTAGCTAGGAGAACGCTAGGTAGTAGAATAACCTTAGGTCCAAGCTGTTTAGTCCTTTTTCCCACTCTCTTCCCCTTTTTCCTGGGCAAGACAAGTTTATTTGTATAGCACATATGCAGCCTTGGTGTACTTTATTTATTGCCTAACGTTAGCTTTTTACTGCCGATTGCATCTATGCTTCAACGCTTGAGCGAGGAAACCAGTGTGAAGTGTAGTTCCGTGTTAGTTTACAATAATACATCATCCCTGCAGCACTATAAAACTGATGTTTTGCCTCAAAAGATAGTTCCTGAGCTTGCTGTTGACATTGCACGACACGTTGTTGCATTCATACAAACAAATGTCCTCACACAGTTTTCTCCTCCACAGACACACTGTGGGTTGGTTTCCCTTCAGAGGGCGAGCACAAGTCCAAGGACCCAACCATCTGCAGCCTCCTGGGGTTCAGCACAACCAGCAGAATGAGAACAGGAATCCAAATCCAGTAAGAAAACATTTCATTTAACTGAATTAGTGTCACCACACAAAAAGGGAAGAGCCTTAATTCCAGCCATAAAAACCAACAGCAGGTGAAACCTCCCAAAAGCCACAAGAAATAGAGAACGCTTTTGAGATATTTTACAGTCATTTGTATTCTCCCAACCCAGCCCCTGACCCATCAGAGACACAATCCTGTTTAACAGCCTGGACACCCTTGACTCATCTTTGGCCTCAGATGAACTCCACAAAGCCTTTCTCCAGATGCCAAATAATAAATCACCCGGACCTGATGGCTTCCTTCCTGAATTCTACAAGCACTTTTGGCATATACTATCAAAAAACATCAGATATACAAAATGTACATCACAAATTCCTTTGCACATGAATACATCTGTTCTATCAGTTCTTATTGAAGCCATTATAGGTCAAACTCAAGCCCATCAGATGAGAAACACACTCCGATCAGACAGGTTGCATCAATACAAGACGTGCTTCAAATAATCTCAATAACTCTCACAAAAAAAACTCTAATTAAGACACTTATTCTATCATTTGACCCAAAAACATATCTGACCAAGTTAACGGGACTTTTTTTATTAAGCACACTACACAACTTTGGCTTCGTGGAGTTCATCCGCTGGAAAAGGACACTACACACCTCAACCAAAGCCACACTAACCACAAATCAAGTCAAAGGATTCTTTTAAAGGGGCACTAGCAAGGATGCCCACTGTCTCCTTCATTATTTGCTATCTTCATAGAAGCACTTGCTTCAGTTGTCCACTATTCTCCCACTTTCAGAAGATGCCTGGGATTCTGCAGAACAGAAACCATAACTTCCATTTCACACTTACGTACCATTAGATACTTGTGTTGACATCAAGGATTCAAGGATCATTTATTGTCATTACGCAACACTGGGATGCACAACGAAATTCAGTTGTAGCCCAACAAACGCATGACGGTAGTACATTCCTGTAGTGCAATTTGCATCATAAGAAACGTAAACAGCAGCAACAGAAACAGTTCTCTGATCAGATAATATGGCCGACATCTTCACATTCAATATTCAACATGAGGAGAACATTGTCCATCAACTGTGACTGTGTCTGAGCACCAAGCATCATGATGTGAACACAGAGTCCTCCTCTGGTCCTCCAGAGTCCTGCTCTCTGTCCTGACCCGTCAAGTGCAGCTTGATCCTGGACCACGATGGATCCAGGTCTCTGTGAAGATGTGGGCTCAACAGTCACCGACCTCCCGCTGCTTTAATATATCGTATTTTTCTGCAACTGAACATCAGACAGCCAGGTGCATGCTGCGTAGTGGAGTAGCCTCAGGTCCTAGCTGGGTTAGCTTAGCTTCCATCTCGGTTCTCCTCTCTGGGGCAGTTTGGTGGCGTTTGGTCCAGCAGGTCTGGCTGGTTGGTCGGCCGTGAGCGGTGATCGTCTCAAAGTCTGCTGATCTTAATCCAAACCCCACGCTTCCTTTTCAGATGTTGATGAATGTATTATTCTATATGTCATTAGTGATAAACACGAAAAATACAGAAATGTAGCAAAATTCCCCCAGGCTGCCAGAGTGGTTGAATAGTAATGCATACATTATACTTTATTGTATATAGTGATGGTAATTATGATCAGATATTCATTATATTATCATTGTGTTTTTATTTTGAGGATATTGCTGTTCCAGCATATATTTATTACCACGGTCTTGTTTTTCTCCACCAAACATCCCATAGACTTCTCCACACTCCACATACCAACCTGTCCAAGATCACTAAAAACACATGCATATCATTTCCTTTCATCCAAACATCCAAACATGCACACACAGACCCACACATACCCTACTGCCAATCGTATCATATCCTCACATACATCATCATAACTGTCTGTATGTCTATCTGTGTGTGTGTGTCACTATATGTATTATATTTGATCACATTACATCACCAATAATACAAATTCAATAGGTTGATCCGTGGAATAGAAAAATATACTTTAGCTGAAAATCACTTTCAAAAGCAACGCATTTATATGATGACTTTGTTTCCTGTCACTCAGGTCGAAGAGAATGGTGACAGACAAAGGGTGGAGCCTGCTGCTGCAGTGGACGCACCACACGGACCAATGGCAGCAGTTCTAGTGCCTCCTCACAGGGTGTCGGTCATGTGGACATTCTGGGTTTTCCTCAAAACTTTTCTTTCCTCCCTCGTACCTGAGGTTCCTCGGGGTATTGCCAACTGACCACTGGCAGACGATCGATAGAGACGGCAGACTCTTTCTTTTTTATTTTTCAGCGGGAAAAAATAATCTCTGGAGATGCCAATTTTAGAATAAATAAAATCAAGGGCACTATACATGTGCATATCAACAATGACAGGGACCTCCCTATTGACAGTAGTTCAAGGAGCTCCTATGTGACATTAATCTTTCTTTTGAGTGTGAAACACTCCGCTAAAACACCAGCAAAAATAAAGCAATGCCAGACAAAGGACTAGAAAACATTCATAACAATAATGCATTGTTCTATGGGATCCCAGCGCTCCATCTGACCAAACATATGTCTACTGATTGTGGCTTGTTACCCCACATCTATGTGACCATGCCTTAAAACAACCTGTCTGGTCTCTTTATCCATGAAGCAACAGTAGGTGGCAGCGAAGGCTGAACTATATTGCCTACATTTCTCTTACTGTGAGGTGTATATACATGAGCTTTTTGATCCTTCTGGATCCAAAATCAGTCCAGATCTATAGTCTCCGAATTATAAGGATTATATGATGTTCTGTTGAAGTGGAAAAAAAAGTCCGTATTGTATCTTATGTCTCTCTGAATCTAAATTGGGTTTTTCCAGGTATAGATTAATTTTGGTCTTTAAAAGCCATCCATGCATGGAGCCTGGGTCACATGTTGTTTTAACTTGTTTGACATACTATGGAGGCATAGAAAGCCCCAAAGGATATGTGCAGAATGTATAGCATTACAATATTTGACTACAATGTGACTGGTCTCATGGATCGGTTATGATTGTCTTATGTTTTGAAATTCCCCCTTTGGAATCTGAAGGTTATTTAAAGATGTGCAAAACAAAAGCTCTCAACTTTTATAACTTTTATTTCTTTTGTTTGTGTCTTAAAATACTCACAGTATTCTATAAATACCTAAACAAGTTGCATGAACTCATTTGGTCTTTTTACAGTCACTGTAGGAAAATGAATAACGTTGTACAGAATGTTTTCTGCTATTATTGTGCTTTGGATGATGGTGATTGTGACCAAATTAGACAAGAAGCTCCTTTACATCTAGAGGGTTTAAGATGTTCTTCATTGGAAGATGTATAGTATAAATATAATGCCTAGTGGGCTCACAGTTGTTTATTTCTTTGTTTGTTTTCAGAGATGCGGTTAATTTTAAGTCTAAAATCCTATTTATACAAAACAAGTTAAAAATGCCAAATTCATGTCAATCATAGTAAATATTGCTTTAGTGAAACAAAAGTGTGAATTGTTTATTATGTCAGAAGCAATCTTTAGAATATTTACCTCTGCATAGTGTTCTCTAATCACCATTATGCCTTCTTTTCTTATTGTGCTCTCTCAGGTCTGAACTTCATATACATTCCACATTCTTAACTAAACCCCCAAACATCATTCCTTTTGTTTACTTCATATTGATTAAGAGACCTTCACTGTCACAGATCAGATGCATTCATGACGACTTTTCAATTATGATTTTATGCTGTTGTACGTCTTCACTCCTGATCTGGTGTTGTGTTTATTAAGTCAACTGATAGCAATCAGTGCATGTTTTTTGATCCATAACAGCGAATAAATGGGATTCTCTCAACACCACCACCACTGTAAACGGGGGTGTATTTCACCTTTAAAAAGGTGAGAAGTACTTGCTGTACTGCATTAGTCCCGGCTGTGAAGTTCCCTTTGAGGAATGACAATAGTTTGGGACATTGGTCACCATGTACAATTAGAGTTCTTTAGGATGTTCTTCTTTGTTTGTCTTTCTGTGATAACTGCTTATGAGTGGATGTCGTAGAACAAAGTGTGTCTTGAGGGAGACGTTCAATAATTGATGCAATAAATGTTCTCAACTGTAAAGGTTACTTATTGTGTTGATTAGTTGCAGATATGGTCTATAAGGAAAGTGTTTCTACTGATTTCAAAATAAAAAATGTAACCACATTTTGTTTAGCCCAAGTTTAAATGCATGAAGTCGCTGAATGTCACATGACATTCAGCGACTTCATGCATTTAAACTTCAGTACATGTGTGCCCTATGGTGACATCACCATAGGGCACACATGTACTGAAGCATGATAAATCTAATTGCACCGGCCCCACTGCAAATACAACCAGAGTTTGCTACAGACACACATGCACCTGTGTGGCCCTACCTGCAGGACTCCCCTATTGACCAGCATGTTTATCCTGTAACTGTCAAAGTAAGATGAGATACATTTCAGTAGTCTTTTGAACATGCTGTACGCTATACTCTGTGACTACACGGCACCTTAGTTAACTCTGTGTCGTGATTTGATTGTACCAAATGGAGATTGCAGGACTGCCCGTTTGTGTATCTACCTGATGTTTTTTTGTAGCACTCGTGTCATAGAAGAGGTTGTACTTTGACCAGTTTACTTTAAGGGGACCCTGTTTTGAAAGATAAATCTGAGTCAATGTTTGCCATTAAGTGTGAATCACACAAGTTGTCCGTCTCTGATTGGATGGACAAGGTTTCCACTAGATAGTTGCAGTACATAGAGCCCTCCCTGACAGAGGAAAGAACAAGGTTAGTAGGCTGTAGTGTCCTCTCAGCAAAGACCAAGGAAAGTCAAAAAAGGCTGGCTGACATTTTGAAAATCATAGACACAAATGCGTGAGAGCAGAGCAGCCACAGCGTATGGAGTTGGAGTCTAAAAGGGACCAAAAAGAAGAATTGTCAGGACTACGGAACTGAGGTGAGATTAGATAAGATACTAAGGAAACTTACACTTACAAACATAAAGTGAACTGTAACATGCCCACAGGGTTAAAAACCTCAACAAACTCTCACAGAGGCCAATTATCCAGTTGCACAATGCCTCGTGATGTTTTCCCACCACTGCTGCTCCTGCTGCTGTTCCTTTCTGTGTTTGGGGCGTCCCACGCCTGCCTGCAGGACCCCGCTTCAGCCTACAGATTCACTGGAGCTGTATGTCGCCTTACCTACCCTGCAGCTGTTGTGTGTGAGTGGGATTTTGGTGTTCACCTCCAAAGATGTACTTTATTCTATTTAATCAATGTAACATGTCATCCTTTTGTTAAACAACCTACCTACATTGCTGTGACAAGGAGTTCTTAAAAGATTTCAAACTAGTAATGTTTGTGCAAGTGATTTTCAAAATCAAAACCACATTTCCTACAATCACTGATGCTTGTTCTGAAAATAATGTATCAAAACCGCTCTTTTTTTGAAGAAGAAAAATAAGTTGTAAGAGATTTTTCCATTCCTCTAAGAGAAAATCAAACCGACTTCCCTCTGACTTTTAGCCAGGGTCAGCCTCAAACACTAAAATAAAGTGTAGAAGACTGCCAGACTAGCGTGTTTTTAGCATACACATTGTTCAATTATTAAGGTAGCTTAAAGGGTTCATCATATTTTTACAAACTATTTTTCTTATCTTGTTTCCCTTATTCCATTTTGACTTCTTCTTTGTATTTTTACATGCCTATGAACACCCAGTTGCTTAGGTGTGTGTTTCCCCAGCTGTCTGCCATGTACCTGTCCTTAAGTGTTTTTGACCATATCGTGGTTGTGTGCTTCTGGCAGTGAATGAGAAAACTACTAAAGTGATTGAGGCAGCGTTCCAACATGCCAGATACCCAAGTGTGAAGGGAGAGAAATCGCTGCTCTTTATAGGCAGAGTCATATATGGTCTGGACAAGTAAGTTGACACACACAATCACAAACAAATAGACAGGAACAAAATGTCCTTAAATCATGTAATGATTCTCTATTGATCCACCCAGTTTGGAGATTCACAACCTGTCAATTGGTCGGAGTGCATTTGAACTGCATCCAGGTGAAGGCATCGCCTTGGAAATAGGCAATGTGTCTGCAGTCTTCAGAGGGAACATCCAGTATGGATACGGCAGCTGGCTGTGAGTCTGAGTTAGTGTGTGATCAGCAACAATTCAATGTAGTTTCATGAAATGTAGTTTCATAAAACTTTGTTCAGGAACAGGGCCACGCCCAGAACACAGCTCATTTCCTCTGCACAGAGTATTTAAGCACAACGAACCGCCGTTCACTCCCTCTTCGACTCTCGTCTTCACATCTCTTCACACGACGTACGACAGGCGCTCTCTAACTCAGCAGACGCTCCATCCCTACCCCACATCCCTCTACCTCGACCCCTACCCCACATCCCTCTACCTCGACCCTTACCCCACATCCAGACGAGCAACGCTCTCTGACTTCGCTTTCATACGATTTAAGACAGACGAGCAACGCTCTCTGACTTCGCTCCCGCATTTCCGAGTGCTTTCATACGACTTAAGACAGACGAGCAACGCTCTCTGACTTCGCTCCCGCATTTCCGAGTGCTTTCATACGACTTAAGACAGACGAGCAACGCTCTCTGACTTCGCTCCCATTTTTTTAACACGAGAACCGGGCAGCGAGCGGTGAACAGCTGTGTTTGTGTGGCGTCTCTTCCTGTTTCCTTCACCTACATTTCCCTGGGTCCTAATGCCGTGTTCACACCAAAACGCAAATTCATCGCGCCGCGTATTCGCATCATTCGCGCCGCCGGTCTCGCCGGGGACCATTTGTGTTCATTCGTGCGAATCGCGCCGGAGAGGGGGCGTGGCTTATCGCCCTGAAAGCCATTCAACTGTCCGCCATCAACCATGGAAAAAATAACCTATATTTCTGCTTACGTACGTGCTTCTGAGTACGTGTTGTGGAAGTCCCAGATATCACGGGAAACTAAACGCCGTCATGTCTGGGTTAATAACATCATCCGGAGCAGCTCCGTGTATTTGATCGAGATGTATTCATTGTGTCTAGCAAGCCACACGTCGGCTGTTTACTACAGCTGTATGAGCCCCAAATAAACTGATTTGGCTGTGATTTAACTGCAATAAACCGACAAAAAGGGACTCCGAAATAACTACCTAATGATGCCGATTTGTCTGAATTCATGTTTTGTTAGTTCTCTCCGCAAGACGACAAGCAAATAACTTTTAAAATACTTGTTTTCTCAATGGAGCTCGGATCGATCGGTGCTAGGCTATGCTAACATGGTAGCAGCTCCATCAACACTCACAATAACGTCATCTAGACGTAAATACAGCAGCGTCTTTTCATTGTTTGTACCATCTGGTTTGCACATCCACATTTATACACATAGTTTGGTCCGGTCTCTAATAATATGAGGTATCGTAGAGCTCTGGGTGAACACAGACGGATACAGTATTTATTTCCTGATTCAACAACGGCAGGAAGTCAGTGATGACAGGAGGAGGATCTCAATGCTGATAGGCTATCGCGCTGGGGCGTAACGCAAATATTTTGCCGAAGTTGAAAAATGTCAACTCGCGCGTTTGGAGCGATTTGGCGGTGGACGCGAATTTGCATCAAATCGCGCCGCAAATTCGCATCCATCGCGCCGGGCCATCGCAAATTCGACTTTGTATGTAATCTACTCGCACGAATAATTCGCGCCGCGTTTGGTGTGAATGCAGCTTAAGTCCCTCCATGTACAGCTTCTTATCACCCTCTATGTACCAACGTACATTTATAACAAATACCACACATATTACGGTAATCAGTGTTAAATATGTGTCGACCAACATACCAAAAAAGAGCAAAAAATAAATAATTCATTTAAATTATTTATTTAGAGTTGTTTTGTTTGGAATATGTATTCATAACAATGCGATTAATTGCGATTAATCAAAGTATATACATATATATATACACTTTTTGGGATATATATTTATACTAGTGCTGGGCAACGATTAACATTTTTAATCGCGATTAATCGCATTGTTAAGCGCAAAATTTAATAATTAATTCAAAAGTAGTGTATTGCGCACTTTTATTTTAAAAGTACTGCTGTATGAATAAAAGGGCAATAACATTTGGTTTGCAAACACTTTAAACAAATCAGGTGCTTTTTAACAGCAGTATTCCCTTTACACAGTAGCAGTTATATCTCTTCACTATCTGTGCTCAGTGTGCTGACTTTATGTGAAACGTTCCACTGTTGTGCAACATGAATAAAATGTTTCAGCACGTTTCATCAAAATGTCTTCTGTCTTCATGACAGTCAGAGCATGTGAATGCAGCTCTACTGTTCATCAATATAATGCTGTAACTCCGAGGTCATGATGGTTACCCAGCGATGTCCAGTGAGAGCAACAACTGCTGCACGTTGTAACGCCGTCGCTTTTGTAGTCCTCTCCTTTTCATACAACTCGTGTATTCTTCTTGTGATGGTGCGTCTTGAGGCTCATACGTGCCATCATTCTTTGCGATCCTAAAGGTGCGTTCACACCAAACGCGATGCGAACGCACCTTGAGAACGTTCCTCAGACCGACATCTTCCACAATACTAATCGGCTGCAGTTTGTATCCACATCTCTGTGGCATTTGTTAGCTTGTCTTGCTTTTGTTTATCTATAATTCTCCCACACCCTGCATCAACGTAGTCTGAAGACTTCCTCCACTGCTGCCAGTGAGCAACGGACTTTCAAAATAATTGTCGGCGTTAATTCATTAACTTGCCCAGCACTAATATATATATATACATATATATATATATATATATATATATACACACACACTTTTTTTGGGATGTATATTTATACTTATATTGTACATAGTTGTTAAATGTTTATACCTACATCTGTTCTACTTTTTTTTGGTGCCCTTGTTTTATTTTTTTCTTGTTTATTGTAAACTTGTGTATGTACATTGAGAGCGAAGTGGAAAATGCATACATGGCCAATAAAGCTAATTGACTTTCTACATAACAATAGTTTATTTGAGGATTTTCAGTCAGGATTTAAAAAGCATCATAGCACAGAGACAGCACTGGTGAAAATGACTGATGATCTTCTAATTGCATCAGACAAAGGACTGGTGTAGCGCATTGAAACATGTTATTTCATAAATCTGCTGATTTAATATCAGTGTGTCCATTTAAAATAATTAGCTTTAAATAAGTGTTAAAGTTCATTCATATTTGTATTATTTCAATGGTTAAAAATATGACCTAACTCTATATTTACGAACTGTGAAGGGAAGAAATTCTATTTCTATTACTGTTACCATTGCTGCGTTTATTATCATTATTATTATAACTAACATTCATACTTATTCATACACCCCAGGCACAGCCTACAGGTGCAATTTGGGGCAAAGTGTCTTGCCCAAGGACACATCATCAAGGACGACCCGCCCTCAGAGGCAACATTTTTGGTTTTGGGCTATATAAATAAATTTAATTGAAATGAATAATAAATAATTGAAAATCAGTTGAAATTATTAGTTGAAATCAATGGATAAATAGTTGAAAGGTGAGCGTCTACTGAACTAAAAATAAACATTCCAGTAGTCTGACAACTTACTGTTCCACTTCAAAGTCAGCTGAAATGAAAACATTTGGAACATGATGGTGGGTCTTGATGACAGGTTACTTCTCATCTATGCTAGCCTTCTTCAAGCTTAATAATGCCAAAGGCTTTGTTAAAAAGTGAAAATATGACCAGTGAGTGATTTTTCTTTGTTTTTGATGTCTAGGATGTGGCCATTGACATCACAGCTTCCTATGCTGACAAGAAACTCTTCCTGCACGGTAACCGTTCAGAGTAAGACCTTTCTTGTTACATTTTTCAAGACTTAATGAGCTTTGAATGACCTGCCTGCAAATTCAAGGTTACAACATGTGCATCCCTATTTTTAGTCCATCTGAAATAAAATTCAGCATATATACCCAAAAGGGTCTTAGTCATATTTTTTGGTTTCATGACAGCTCCCCCCATCTTTGCATTAATCATGCAGAAAACAGCTTGTTCTGCATAAACGTAGATAGAGAACTTGTTTTCACACATATAGTTCACAGATAGTCACACTAAAGATGTCAGTTTGCTCCAAACAAATCATTTCACAAGTGTTTTTTTTAGTTGTTAGAAGGTGAGGTGAAAAGCCTCTAGTCATTGAGAGGGGTGAAATGTAATAATTGTTCAAATGGGAATAAAGGCACAAATGTCCCCAATATAATTTGCACTTGGTGGTACACACAACTAAGTTATTGTGGAGAACTTGGAACAGAAGTTCAAACACTGTTTCCTTCACCTTCACACATCTGGCCCATCTGTGTTAAATTAATCTGATTGTTTGAGTGCATGATTTAAAAAGTTACAGAAATTCTCGAATGCAACCTCACCAATTCGGAATATATTATGTATACACCACTATATCAGTTCCAATTCCTAGTCCATGTCCTGTACTTGGTGTGCGTGTGTGTGTGATGGTGGTCCTCCTTCCTTTCTAGGGTCTTTGTATTACAAGCTGAGCTGTCCTTACAAAATCAAACGGTAAGACAGTCATTTTTTTGTTGTGGAAAATACTATAGTTAAATTGAAATAAGTTGGATTAAGCATTTTTTCACGAAGGCCCAAAATGGCGCAGGAATCAATACATGAAATTTGACTGATTTAAATGCAGATGAATTCCAGCTGCAGAATAACTACAGAGGCCCAGGACATTGAGGCCGGGTATTTTAGATGGAAGATGAAAAAAAGCAGAGAAGAACTCTTGCTTTCTCTCAACAATTTGAGTTCTCTTAAAAAAATGTTAACATTGTGCTGGAACAATTTATGTATTAATGTAAGAAGTGGTTTTCATGTGTATCAACATCAGTAAGACCTCCTTCCCAAATCCTTCAAAATAAAAGTGCTGTTGCCAAAAAAATGTATCAGACCAGAAAACTTGCGCTGCACAAATTTAACTCATGTAAATGCAGCTCGTTCACATTCCCGGGGTTTCAAATACCCCTCAGCGTCTAATACCGACACACAAGGCACCCTTAGCATGATCAAGATGGCGCCGTGGATGGCTGCCTCGGTGTGTTGGTGCGCATTGTTTTGTGTTGTTTTTGTTGTTAATTCAGTTTTCTACTGTGATACCCGGAGCTTTTTCACCAGAGATGAGCTCATAAACATCAGGGGAACAACTCCAGCGGACTTACTTCCAACTTTTCTTTTAACTTCTGTGGAATTATGGATATTTTAGTGAAAGGTGCGATCACCTTAGCCCATGCAGTAAAACGCCGTAGGAGAGGGAAACGTGCCGGTACGCTTGTGCGTCTTCGCAAACGCGGATCCCGTACTTCGCTGCCGGGGATATTTATCTCCAACGTGCGCTCACTGTGCAACTGTGGTGAAGCCTGACCAGAGTGGCTTCTGAAGTGGTAGGAGGCAGACACGAGAGACTTTGTTCCGATAACAAAAGGTGTTTTATTTACAAAAAGTGCCCTGCTACACGTGTAACCAAAGATATATATATTAACAAACAAACGTTTAACTTAGCTTAACTGAATAAAACTCAACTCATCATAAAGTAACATAATCACGTGCACACAGCTATACACTGATCTTCCTTTCTCCTGTTCAGTCAAAGTCATCTCCTTATATAGAGCCTCCTATCAGCAGGATTTAGTTCCTACCATGAGTGCAGGTGACACCAATTACTGACTCCCACAGTTGACAGACACAAGCTATACCTTACAGCACCCCTTTAGGTAGCAAACAATTTTATATAGTTTAAAATTTGCTATACACTCACAACAATGTAAAACAGATCACAACTAATCTAGCCTCCCCCTTTAGTCTCTGGAACACATGGTGGGTATGGTAAACAAACAATTGATACGCATGGTTAGATTTATAGATGAATGTAATATGGGGACAAATGGTGTGTTCTCACCCACTTTGTCACAGCAACAAACTGGATGAACTTCAGCTACTGGTGGGGAGAGACAGACTTTTCTTCATCCTCCGTTTTGTGCTTCACTGAGACCTGGCTCTGTGGAACGATACTGGACTCTGCGCTCCAGCTGGCTGGCTTCCAGCTGCTCAGAGCGGATCGTGACACGGAGCTCTCCGGCAAATCGAAGGGTGGAGGAATCTGTTTCTACTCCAACAGTGGCTGGTGCAACGATGTGACGGTGGTTCTGCAGCACTGTTCTCCTGATCTGGAATCTTTCATCATAAACTGTAAACCCTTTTACTCCCCCCATGAGTTTGCTTCATTCATACTAGTTGGTGTTTACATTCCACCGCAGGCCAACGTGCTGGAGGAACAGCGCGCGCTCGCTGAACAGATACTGTGTGTGGAGCGGACCAACCCGGACTCTTTAGTTATTGTCCTTGGTGACTTTAACAAAGGTAACCTCAGCCAGGAACTCCCCAAATACAGACAGTTTATTAAATGCTCAACTAGAGAGGAGAACATTTTAGACCACTGTTACACCACAATAAGCTGGGCTTAGAAACTGCAACACCAGCTCTCAGCAAGTGACTCTGCTACTGTCTGGAGAGGTCTCAGACAGATAACAAACTACAAACCTAAAGCTCCCTCTCCATGAACGACCTATGCATTGCAAATGAGCTGAACGAGTTCTACTGTCGATTTGAAAGACAATGGGTCAGTCATGGCTCCATCAACCAGCCCCAGACCACCAGGTCCCTCTCCCCCAGTTCAGCAGGGGCCCATGCCTCTGTACCACCCATCCCAGTGTCCCCCCCTCCCCACTGGACGAATCGTATCGGTTCAGGCACCGTTTAGGCACCGGTATCGTTTTAAAAGTATCGTTTTAGCACCGGTATCGGAAAAAACCCAAACGATACCCATCCCTACTCCTGGACCCCCTACAGTTCGCCTACAGAGCCAACAGGTCTGTAGACGACGCACTCAACATGGCCCTTCATTTCATCCTCCAGCATCTGGACTTCTCAGGAACCTACGCCAGGATCCCGTTTATGGACTTCAGGTCTGCTTTCAACACCATCATCCCGTCTCTGCTGCATGACAAGCTCTCCCAGCTGCACGTGCCTGACTCCATTTGCAAGTGGGTAACAGACTTCCTCTCTGACAGGAAGCAGCGCGGGAAGCTGGGAAAACACGTCTCAGCCTCCCGGACCATCAGCATCGGTTCCCCCCAAGGCTGCGTTCTTTCCCCTCTGCTCTTCTCCCTGTACACGAACAGCTGCACCTCCAGTCACCAGAACGTCAAGCTCCTGAAGTTTGCGGATGACACCACCACCGTCATTGGACTCATCTCTGGTGGGGATGAGTCCGCCTACAGATGAGAGATTGACCATCTGGTGACCTGGTGCGGTCTGAACAACTTAGAGCTCAACGCTCTAAAGACAGTGGAGATGGTTGTAGATTTCCGGAAGAACGCAGCCCCACCTGCCCCCATCACACTGTGTGACTCCCCCGTCGACGCTGTGGAGTCCTTCCGCTTCCTGGGCTCCACCATAACCCAGGACCTCAAGTGGGCGCTTCACATCAGCTCAATCATCAAGAAGGCTCAGCTAAGGATGTACTTCCTGAGGCAGCTGAAGAAATTCAACCTGCCAAAGACAATGATGGTGCACTTCTACACAGCCATCATTGAGTCCATCCTCTGCTCCTCCATCACGGTCTGGTACGCTGCAGCCACTGCCAAGGACAAGGTCAGACTGCAGCGCATCATTCGCTCTGCCCAGAGGGTAATTGGCTGCAATCTGTTGTCCCTCTAAGACTTGTTCGCTTCAAGGACCCTGAAGCGAGCAAGAAAGATTGTAGCCGACCCCTCTCACCCTGGACATAAACTGTTCGAGCCCCTTCCATCTGGCAGGAGGCTGAGGTCCATCAGGACCAAGACCTCACGCGACATGAACAGTTTTTTCCCGTCTTCAGTTGGGCTCATCAAGAAAGCCCGGGACCTCCACTAACTATGTCATCCCCAGGACAATTTCCTACCGGTCACTCCCCTGCACATCCCTTCTATGTTTCTTATTTAAATACACTCGGCACTTTTACATTACAATTACATCGCACTTGTTTATGATACTGTTATGTTTGTTTGTGCACTTTGTTTTATATTTTACTGTAAATTTTAATGTTTCTACTTTTTGCACTGTGTTGATTGTTTAATGTTATGCACCACCCACCATGTCAAATTCCTTGTATGTGCAACATACCTTGGCAATAAACGGTTCTGATTCTGATGTGTAGCAAACAGTTTTCAAGTAACATCAATGTAAACCCATTTCTGTCATTATAAGAAGCCATGTCACAGAGGAAGTATCTTTTAGTTTTGCGGTAGGAGGACAAACTTATCAGTTCTGTACCCTCCCATTCTGATTCTGATTGCGTCCAAGAAAAAAGCGGTTGCCCACACAACACTGGACATGCAGCTTATTAGTCAGCTGGGCTTCGCCATCAACCTCGACAAGAGCTCCCTGCTGCCAAGTCAGCAGATTCCCTACCTCTGGCTGCTCTTGGATTCTTACCCCATGTCTGCATGACTGTCAGAGCAGCGTGTGGAGGCTATATTACAGCTGACTTAATGCCCAGTCAGAGACAAATGACGCAAGCTCCACATCCCCTCACTGGTGCGGGAGGATCTAGTGTTTGGTAATTGGTAAGAACACTAATGAGGGCGTGTGGCTAGTGTGCATCCCTCATTATGTTCAGGTGTTCACAGACGCCTCCCTGACAGGTGGGGGTGGGAGCGGTACTTTCCACCAGGCCACTGGGAAGGCATATGGTCAAGCTCTCTCCGCAACATCAATCTGCTGGAGCTCTCATTAATGCTAGTCCTGCACCACTTTCCCCCGCATTTGAGGAGGAAGCCTGTCATGGCTAATTAACAGACAGGGTCGTGGCCCCAGAGAATCCGGGTGCCAGGTAGTTCCTTTTGCACCCTTCTTGTATGTCTGTAAGCAACGACAAGGGACTGGTAGAGCTACGCCCAAATCCGTCTTTCCAACCTAAGGTCATGACCTCCTCATTGAGATCAAGGGTCATTTGGCCTCCCCCCATCCCCCTCCCATGCTGACAGATGGAGAAGCGGCTTCACACTTTGTGCCCCATTCGTGCTTTGCTGTTACGTGGGGTGCATGTTGGTTTTCAGGCAATTAAACCAGTTTGTCTCCCACGGTGGTCGGCCTCAGAGAGCCCCCTGTCTGTACAGTGGCCCGCTCACTGGATTGGTGATGCAATCTTCAGAAGTAAATATAAATAAATAAAGGGGGCCTAAGGGCACATTCCACTAGGGCCAATGCGTCCTCTATGCCACTGTTCAGGTGTGAGTCTGGCCATCTCTTGGTCTTCTACTTCGTCCTTGTGACGTGTTGCAACAAAATGCTAGAGACTTTCAGCAAGTATGGATAGAAAGATATTTTAAAAGAAAAGGTTATAAATAAAAAGACATTTTGAGACTGGCAAAGATGCCATAATGACTAGGAAAAGCCAAACAAACCCACCAGAGCGAGAGATGGAAGAGTAGAATCCTAACGAACTACAAAGTGTCATCCAACACGATCCAAAATGCGGAGATACCAAAGAGTAACTGCGGCAACCTCCCACCTGCCAATTTAATCTTTTGGTTAAGTGCTGAGCTACACAAATCTTTTTTGTCACTTTAGCACAACATATTTTTCTGACAGTCGGGACAACAGTTAAAAGGTTAACTTCAGAGAAGGAAAACTAATTGGGAAGATTTAGACCTAAAGTAGGATCTCCCTTAACGCTCGGGGGTCTATGAGCGCAGTGATGCGTTAGCGGCGCTCACAGCGGTGCGTAAGCGGCGCTCACTCTATGTTTCTTTTAAATTAGAACTAATATGAAATGCTTTACAATGTTCCCTGGTGCTTCTTATACTCTCAACTGCTGAATGGTGCATTCATCTTCTGAACAAAATTGAACTAATAACGTCAAACAACCAATTTAATTGGTCAACATTCAATGATATCAGTCACTTGATCTATGGTCACATTATTCATACATGGCTCATTGGTATTCATTGTAATAATTTTTTCATCTCATATTCACGTCATTCATTTTAATCCTCTTTTATTTTTCTGTTCATTAGTTTCGTGTGTAGTTAATAGATCAATAAATATTGAATTAATAAAAAATGGGATCACATGATTTGTGTATATAAAATTAGCTACTGTACACCATGTCAAAAACTCCATAGCAACCCTGAGATTGAGACTTAATTCATTCATTTTGAGTTATAATTATCTTTAGATGTTTTGATATTAATTAATTATTAATATTTACATTTGCTACAAGCAATAACCTTTCATAACTAAGTGGTTTTCTTGCCTTACTTTTGTTTATGTAGTTATTTTAAGCCAGACCGTGATGTTTTTCCTAAACCTTACTGAATATGTTTGAACCCATTTAAAAAAAAAAGTGCGTATTATAGTATTTAATTACTATTCTGATAACAAAAATAATCAGTAACCCAAAAGAAAGTATTTTCCCCCACCCATTTAAATCATTTTCATTCATGTCACTTGTTAAAATGATACTTGTGTGTTTATGTTTGACTGGACTTGTTGAATCACCTCTGCTTCTTTTTCCAGCTGCTAGATAAGGATCACGTGGAGTTCATAAGAGAAGCTGTGGAGAAGATAGGCATTCCCAAGGTCCTGTCTGGTAAGGCTAGAGAGATATGGATAATAAAATAAAACCTGTCTTAAACCTCAACCTATTGACCCCACCAACATAAAGCATTCTCCTAGAACAGGGGTGTCCAAACTATTTTCACTGAGGGCCACATACAGAAAAATATACCAAGGGCTGGGCCCCTCACTAGAGGTCCAATATATCGCCTCACCCCTAGTGTGTGAAAGTGAGCAAAATCAATCAAATTTGGTTCTCAATGTGCTTTTGTTCAGATTTAACAGAGAAAATGTTTGCTCACATATGTATGTTGAGCCGATCAGACTCATCATTCAAGAAGAAGGGAGTCGAGAACAGCTCGATGTCTTTCTCAATGAGAGAAACATATTGAAAGCGCTGACTGAGTTCTGTCATGAGAGACGTTATCACGGACACATATTTCCCCTTTTTAGCAGAAAGGTTGGCCTTTGGAAAAGCACATTTGACTTCGGACTGCGTGGGGAAGTGCGCAACATTGAAGTTGCGTAGTTGTGCCCTCGTGCTCGAATTATGTTGACAGTTTTCACAACCATGTTCACAGGGATACAAAATACCCCTCAAATAAATGTATTAAAATAAAATACAAAATACTGGTGCCAGAAAATGTAACATATGTAAAATATAGGAAATACTTTTTTCTGGATTTTCTGTTTTCTCACAATTTGGTATAGCCATTCAGGTTTGGGCTATATAATGTACACAAAGCTCTGGTGAACCCCACAAAAATTAAAAAGTCACAGAATGTCAGTGTAACTAAGCAAAGCTATTAAAAGACAACAACTTGATTGATTATGTATATATATATATTTGTATTAATGGGACTTAACAGCCCATAAACTTTGGCTTTGTATCAACAAGAAAATATTCATCACATATGAATAGCATCACAGATTAGGCCTGTGTATATTTATGTATGAAATAATAAAACTAAGAATACTTTCATAATATGCCTTTTAAATAAAATAAATTGGATATTTAATGTTTTTTTCTATCTACTGTCATAGCCTGGCTAACTGTGAACTATATTATCTGCCAGTAATTGATATGGCATTATGACATTCACATTGAGAAGATACAGCATAACTTTACAGTGCAAGATTAGATGGTCAGACGTCTCTTGATAAGGTTATCATGAACATACAAGCTCCCAATCTCCCTCTTCCTATAGCTAGCTACTCCACTGATAAATTAACTTGCTAAACACTGGCTATGCACTAGCCTAGACAGCATGCTAGCGTCATTAGCATGTTAGCATCGATCGCTAGCTTGATATTATAACCATCATCACCATGTACAATAGGCTATGTAGAGACAGGAGGGACAGACGGTTCCGGACCGGGCGCGTCACCTGGTGGGGGGGAGAGCGGCAGCAGAAGGAAGTGACGCCACACAAACAGCTGTTCACCGCTTGCTGCCGGTTCTTGTGTTAAAAATGTCCGTTTAATAATAAAAAATAAAAAAAGGTTTCAAGTGTGGGCCATATTCCATTATATTTTTTGAATTTGCTGCGGGCCAATTAAAAATGGACCACAGGCCGCAATTGGCCCGCGGGCCGTAGTTTGGACACCCCTGTCCTAGAATGTCTTAGATAAAATGACTGTCAATGTAGCATTTAAAAAATAAAGACAGTGATATAAGAACTTAAGTACTCAGTAGTATAATTAAGGCAATTGCAATTCATTTTATAGAAATGACTGTACCAATTTTTAAAATGAGCACGGCAGGATTGCATTTAAACAAATGGTTCCTTGCAGCCAATTTTCTCCTCAAATGTATTCATTTTCAATTGTTGACTGTTGCAAAATTGGTAATTATTGTTTTATTTTTGATATAGTAGTACATGACCAATCATTATCAACAGCATTGCTCAGCAACAGCTGTAGCTTCACGATATGAAAGTAGAAACTGTAATGGTTACATGTTGCATTGTGTTTTGTTCCAGTTCTGGAGATTGAGCTAACCAGGCTGTTGGACAAACAGGGAGCTAACTTATTTGACATCTTCAACCCAGAGGTGCTTCCTCGGGATGTGAGTGTTCGCTTGACTTTTTTTCATCTCGTCAAGTGTCCTTTTTTGTATTGTACTTCATTGTACTTGGTAGTTACATTGCTACTCTATTTTCCGTTCCATCTCTGTGCTGCAGGGCTTTGTGGTGATTCAGATGGATTTTGGTTTCCCTCATCACCTCCTGACTAAGTTCCTTAGGAAGACTCTACAGTGACGATGCAACCGTTAAGCAATTTGGGCCAGATTTGTTTTTAGTGACTTGCCTAACTACTATGCTGCTGTAATCCTGTAAATGTCCCTGCTGCGGGACTAATAAAAAGGATTATCTCTTTTAAAAGAGTTGTTCATATTAGATCAAATGTACCCTTCCAAGTGATTATTGATATTACGTGTAACAAAACACACTGTGGTGCATTTTGGTTTTGACCATTTTGATGTACATTTGTTTAGATAAAACCCTTTCTTTGCTGTTTTTTAAACTCTATTTAACAAAGGTGTAGACAAGCCTGTCACTGATTTTCTCATTACCACTGGTGACCTGATGAGTGCATGACACAAAATTTGGAAAAAGGTAATACATTTGGAGGTGTTTACGTTTATATGATGTGTAATTCCACTAATTTGATTTAGTTTGTTTTCTATATGTAAAGATAGCGCAAACGAAGCAGTTTTATATTCATACAGTATATCACATTACCAGACATTTTTATTTAATTTTGGGGGGTTGAGAGAGCGCGTTTTAGCAGTCAAGGGTTGCATTTTGTTAATGTTTTCAATGGCAACGAAGCCTTTTGTACTGTATGCGTCTCGCTTTGAGTTTAAAAAAAATTCAACTCGGAGCATAAAAGCGCCCGACATCATTAAGGATTTTTATCGTGGACTGTGGATGGTTTTGATGTATACCCGTAGCTATATGACTTTACCAACCCTAGTTACCATGATCCTAAAAGAATACAGCAGGCCTGGAAGCAAATTACTGTGATACTTTAGATGTTCAGCATGATCTTTCCATTAAGGTGAGACAACCAAGGTAAAAACAATGTTTTTCATGCACTGGTCAATTTTGAGAATTTGGGCTATTTTGCTTCCATCTCCATGGTTTGCGTTAATGTTAGCATTCACCTAAAGTGTCTGGCAAAATGTATGGAATTTAAAAATACATTAAACTATAAAGTAAGGAATATGTCTCTTTTTCACATATTGTGAGAACCACTCATGCAAACTACTAGACACTTGGTGGGTCTGGAGACCCCATGAAGTGCTTCTTCGAATTTGGTGCAATTTGGACGTGGGTCAAGTTCAATATGAATAAACTTTGAATAAACAAGCAAACAGCAATCTGTGTAGCAGCGGGGGCGGAGCTTCAGGGGTCTGCTGACTCGTGCATGTCATCTGCAGCGGGCAGACCACGGCTGGCTCATTAACTGCAGTTCACTATGCTGTTAATATAAAGAAAAATGTCGTGCACCCATTGAATTCTGTCACGGGGTGTGGAGGTGGACCCAAACGCAGGCACAGACCAGGGAGTGTGGGTGTAAAGGTTTATTAACCAGGAAACCAAGGGGGGAAAACAAACAGGGAAATCCAGGGAGGGCGAGGGTGGAATCCAGGCAGGAGGAGGCAGGGCAGGGCAGGCAGGCTGGGGAACCAGGAGGATGAACAAAACTGCTGGAACAGGAAGACAGGGTCAATGCATTGAAAAACACTTGGGGAAAAACTCTGAATTACTCTCAAAATAGAGCGGCCAAGAACGACTAACTACCACGTGAGTTGTAAACAACGATCTGGCGAAGAGTGGATGAAGAACCAGGGTAGATCTACTGTTGAGTGATGAGTTGATGGAATGCAGCTGGTTTGACTAGGCAGGTGAGATGAGTTGTAATCAGGAATCCGGGCGGACCACACACACACACACACACACACACACACACACACACACACACACACACACACACACACACACACACACACACACACACACACACACACACACACGACAAGCAGGCGGCACGGCCTGGCCGTGACAGAATTCAACTCAAACTATTAAAAAAACAGAAGTTATCTCAAAACCTATTCTGACATTCACTGTAAATGCATTCAATAGACCCAGATAGAGAGCGAGCAAGGGACTTTGCGAAGTTAGCGTAAGGATTAACGAGGAACTTCTTCCAGTTTTTTAAAAAACGTGTTACGAAAGCATGTATACAAAAGCATGGTTGGAAAAAAGATTCATTGATTCACATTCACAAGATTTCAATTCACAAGAAGAGTACAACATGTTAACTGTGTCCTTTAAAGATAATGGATAAATAGCACTAATTTCAAGGGAAATGTCTTTACTGTTGTGATAGCCTGGCAACCTGTCCTGTTCCTCGTTCGTCGCTAACTGAGTTCGCCGGATAATTTTGAGGATGAGATTACACCAGTCAGGCTTTTCGGTTCCACGACGCAAGTTTGGCAAAATCACCATAGCAACACATCAATTAGCTTGAACCTGCGCTGGAAAAAAATGTCAGCTCCCTTCCTCATCCCATTGATGATGCAATATTAGTTAGATTAGCGTTTTATAGGGAGCGAGTTCTTCGAGATCGGTCCTTGTACGTTTTGATCTTCTGTTTTACGTTCATTCGATGAAACGAAAATACGTAAATTTCTGTATTTTAACGGTAAAACAGACTAAAACGTACACGGACCGAGATCGCCAAGATCCGTTATCACATCATGATGACTTCCTATACGAGCGCTATCGATTCTGCCGACAAGGAATCATTTATTAACAAGACCTTCTCGAGTCATACATTGTGAACACCACACACAGCCGAGCATTGACCGTCTCACAGACTGTATCATAGCCGTGAGCTTTTTTGCGAGTGGTACATTATTGTACAGTGTGGGCGATGCGGAGAACATCGGGAAAGCCGCTGCATGCCGTGCTGTTGGTAAAGTTTATTTGGTGCTTAAGAGACTTATGGATGTGTTCAATACATTCCCATGGCACATATTGTATGGACTCACCATTCTGAATAATGTTTGTGTGCTTAGCTTTTACTTGCTCCCATGTCCTCTTGATGGTTAAACTACATGGGGCTTGAAAGCACTCATAATTATATGACAGTGTTATTAGTACACCATAGCATATCATTATTGTACTCATGATAAGAATAGAGAGAATCACACACAATTTCTTTTCACTGCTTCAATTGATTGAATTTCTGATTATGAATAATATACATACTGATCCGCCCATACACAGATTCACACACACATATTCAAACTCCAAGTTCTATATGGTAATCTACACATACATGTATATACACATATATAGTATGATACATAAGAGCATACAGTACATATATCCTCATAAGTATCTATTCATTCGTATCAATTAGATACTCTTCGGGCTTGTTTTATCTACTTATTCTGAAAGAGTTGAGATAATTATTTTCGCTATAAGATCTCATTCGATGATGCATTCCATTAAGCCTACTGCCGCACATTTAAAGAAATATAATCTGATTGATTGGGGTGATGAGGCACTTAAAATTAGCCTATACATTTTCCCAACACTTACGCATTTAACTTGTCTGCGATATTTTGCCATGCTTCTTGTCTAGCCCTCGCAGCGGTGGCAGTGTTAGATTTTGCCATGATTATGGTCTTGACTTCCTCATGATCATCTCCTGCTCGCCAGCAGAGAAAAAAGAGGCTCATTCTTTGACTTTATTTGCTATTGTACTGTTAGAAAATCATGGTTTCGGTGATCGATGCTTACCCCCTTTTGAAGTAGGACGGGCACGCCCAATTATCCTGATGACTGAGGTCTTGTTCGAATTAACGAGATTGTTTGAGCGCTGATCAGCCTTTGAGGATAATAGGACATTTGATCAACTTAGTTGAGCGATGTACGAGGAATAGGGCCCTGGGTATTCCCTGACTTGGCTCGATGTCTGCTGGGATGAGCTCCAGCCCCCCAACGACCCTTAATATGATCAGCAGTTACAGATAATATATGAATGAATAGATGCTTTATTGTTTGATTTGTGGGTTGTTGGAAAGATAATTGAATAAATAATTTCTAAATGAATGATATATTTGTGTTCAGGACATCTCTGACTACACAATTACAGAAAATCTAATATTTTTATAGTATCAATTAACAAATGTAACGAAGTAAAAATCCTATGTTTCTACTGTAAAAAAGGTACAATTTTAAATATTTGAGGTGAAATTCAAAGACCTTTGTCAATATTTCCAGACAATGACTACATACTTTCTGAAAATCAAAAAAGTTTTACTGGAAAAAATAAGAGATTTTACAAAGTAAATGTCCCACAATTTACCTTCTAATAGCTAATTTCTGAATATTTGAAGTGCTCGAAAGAAATAAATGTCTTAATAATTTTAGACTGATATATTTGATACCTTTGTGTTAAGGACATCTCTGACCCATTCTAAAAATCAAAAAATGTAACAATTGATTGATTCAATTCAATTTATTTTTGTATAGCCCAAAATCACAAATTACAAATTTGCCCCAGAAGGCTTTACAATATGTACACATATGACATCCTCCGTCCCGGAACCCTCACATCGGAACAGGAAAAACTTTACGGGGAGAAAAGAGGAAGAGACCTGTGGGAGAGCAACAGAGGAGGGATCCCTCTTCCAGGATGGACAGAAGTGCAATAGATGTCATGTGTAAGGAATGAACAGCATAACAGAATTAATTAATTACAACACACTCAATGTATGACAAAACCACGGCAGGAGGCAAGACCAGGTCCAGGTATAACCAGGATCCACAGGAACCTGTGAGGCGAGAAAGCACAGAGACTCTGGTGAAGAACCAAAGTCAGTAATGTGCATTAATGGTATCGGTAATATGAAATAGTAATGTGAGTAATAATAAAGGCAGTGGCGGGCCGTGCATTTTATACCCAGGCCTTTACTGCTGTCATGCAGCTGAAATACGCCCAACATGTCAAACTAAAGATCTGATTGGTTGAACACTATGACAATCAACAATATCGTCCCCATTCACTTAAACTGCACATGGATTCACTTGTGAGTCTGCAGGCCTCAGGCCTCTCTTCTACCTAGAGACACAGAGGTGAAATCTGATTGGATAAAAGCTCTACTTAAAACAAGCTGCACTGGAAGCAGAGCAACTGAGGAAGACAGTAGCTGTGCAATGAGAAAATAAGATAATGGGGAAAATATTTTTATAAATTCAATTTTTTTTTTTTTTGGTGATTCTGTTTAGGCCAGCAGAGAAGGCTTTGCAGGCCCTGACGGCCCGCCACTGAATAAAAGTGATATTAGCAGTTGGAGTCAGCAGGGCCATGGCGGGAGGAAGGACCAGGGTCCAGATGAAACCATGATTCATGGAAACCTGTGAGGAGATAAAGCACAAAGACTCCGGGGAAGAAACAAAGTCAGTAATGTGCATTAATGGTATCGGTAATAGGGTTAATAATGTTAATAATAAAGATAGTAGTAGGTGTCAGCAGGGCCATGGCGGGTGGAAGGACCAGTGTCCAGATAAAACTGCGATCCATGGAACCTGTGAGGCGAGAAAGCACAAAGACTCCGGGGAAGAAGTAGAGTTAGTAATGAGCATTAATGGGACATCAATTCATACAGAAAGAGATGAAGAGGAGAGAGGAGCTCAGTGTATCCTAGGAAGTCCCCCTGTAGTCTAAGCCTATACCAGCTTATCTATGGGCTGGTCCAGGCAAACCTGAGCCAGCCCTAACTATAAGCACTATCAAAAAGGAAAGTCTTAAGCCTACTCTTAAAAGAGGTGAGTGATTGATCCTGCTCTACTTGTGCCTTAAGTCCAATACTCCTTCGTCTGCTTGCCTACTTTGGCTAATCAACTGCTTATCAGTACTACACATTCAAAGGAGTGCATAGTATTTGTGCAAATACTAAAAATAAAAAAAACATTACAACAACATTCAAACACAAATGGGTGGGGGACTGCCAGGATATCATTATAATCAGCACGCAGAACAAGGCAGAGTTTGCACAGAATAAAGATACAGCATAGCAGCAAAGCTCATTACAGTTAGCCGAGGTCAAGCAATGTCAAAAACGGCTTTCATACCTTCAGAAAATAGTTTTGTGAATTTGGTCTATAAACAAATCGGTTCTATCTTAGCAGTAGAAAGCATTTTGTTGAGCCACCTACTGAAACATGCTGGCGATAGCTTCAACCATGCCTGCCTTTAGACCCTGTTTTTGATGGGGATGAAAGGCCTGTTTGGAGAACCAATTACATATGTCACACGAGAAATCTCCCAGTACTATAAAGTGCCAGATTAAGTGTGATAGTGATACTTCGGCAATATCACACATCACACACAGGAGGAACTGATTCAAATATCTTACTAAGTTTGGTTTCAGAGTGATGCAGTCTGTTTAAGACTTGAAATTTAATGAATCTATATCTATATTTCATAGAAAAGTTCTGTATACTGAACAAGTGCTCCTCCGAGTTCATCTGATACTGGGACACTCAATTCTGGCCCTTCTGACTGGCATTTACCAACACTGTAACCAGGTTAAAAAGTACCCTACATTGTAATAAAAATGTTAAGATAATAAGGTGAGTTGGAATAGAAGGCTGTGGTGGGGAAAATAACAGCACTGGAAGAGATGTTCCTGAAACTAACATGGATTCTATGTTTAACCAGAGAGGAAAACAGCAGACCAATCATCACCAGGGGAGTCCTCGCATTTGAAGTCCAGTAATAATTCAAATAAATTATAGAATTTGAGTATAGACTGTCTTGGAATTGCATAAATTGCGTTGGACTGGAACACTGAGACTATTGTAGATCCAATCAGCCCAATTGTATTGATGTGTGATATTGTTAGTCAATAGTAGCCATTTAACATAGTAGAAAATACAGATTTCATGTGGAATTTTGGCTTGGCCGTTATAAATTGTCTCGATAACGCCCCCTACAAATTTTCAAAAAAGCAGCCCCAGCGTTACGTTTGACCTACATGTATGACATTTGGTAGACTTAAAAAATGGGACCATGCTCTAATTAACAGGAATTTGGACATTTGGATTTTTGTGTGAATTTTCAATAGATTTTTGCCCATTTCTAGTCGCTATACTTTAACACAGTGGTTCTCAACCTTTTTTCAGTAATGTACCCCCTGTGAAATATTTTTTCAGCCAAGTACCCCCTAACCAGCGCAAAGCATTTTTGGTTGAAAAAAAGATCATCAGTGTCTGATTTATTAAAAATTAAAACACTGAAGATATCATTGTTTAGGACAATGAAATTGAATAGCCTACTAAATATAAAATATACACTTATATTTTATTGAATATTTATTAAATACAAATTTTTCAAGGATTTTTGTATGGATGCTAATTTTAAATATATATTTTTTAAATCTCACGTACCCCCTGGAGTGCCTTCACGTACCCCCAGGGGTACACGTACCCCCATTTGAGAACCACTGCTTTAACAAACTCCTCCTAGGGAATTTTTCAGATCCACTTCAAATTTGGTTAGTACAATCTAAATACCTTTGTGATTAAAATGTATCAAAAGCTTTACGTTCAATGGAATGGTGTAGCCATTTTACGTGACTCCCCATGAAACAAGCTGATATATGTCCACTGGACTTGCTCAAATCTTTCCCAAACTTGGCATGCTTGATTTCAATCAATTTTCACTCTTAGTCAAAGTGCCACCTACTGGCGAAAGCAAATCAGCGTTATTTGACAAACAGTATCCGATTTACATGATGTTGTCTACACTTGAGAGCAACATAATGCATGTTGACGCGTGTTGTCTAGCACGACACAGAGGTTACAGGAAGTGGTGGACTATTTGCAAAGCATAATTTCCAGCGCCAACTACTTCATGCAGCAAAAAAACATCTAACTCGTGGACGCGTTGTTTGATGGTTGCAGACATTCTCGGCCGCCTAAGCCGGGTTCTCACCAGTACCCCCGAAGTGCGCAAAGGTGCGAGGCCCGTTTATCGCTGCTTGCAGCTTTAATTTAAATTTCAGTTTTCACTATAAATTTAATAGTTTTAGTTAATCATTTACCAATTTGGTAATTTCAAGTTACATGCAGATGACTTACTGAAACATGATGACGCATGCACATTCTGTGCAAATAGGCTGAGCAGTGCATGCTGCTTTTCAGTTAGTTTAGTTTTAGTTCTTGTTTTAAAACCATAGCATTTCACCACAACATGAAATATTTATGACTAAGCAACAGTAAAAGTAAAAAGAAGAATCAATGCAGACTTTGTGTGTGTGTTGTTGATTTCAACATATTTCATATTCAGAAATCAAGTTCTGTTTTTCAATGTTGCTAAATCGTAATTGGTGCACATAAGTGCATGACGAAACCTTTGCCAAACTGAGCCCCGCCCATTTAAAACCAGCAGAGGAAAAAACAAAAGAGAAATCTATCATGAAAAAGCAGCATGCACTGCTCATACTGAGGAGCTGACTGCCAAAATACATTTTCAAACCTTTGCAGAGTGATGAGAGCCATGGCTCAAAATATCAACTCTGCAGACACTCTACGCCAGTGGTCACCAACCTTTTTAAGCCAAAGATCCCTGACCTCTGCCTTGGTGACAGGCAAGATCTACCTATTGAGGCGTTGAGAGAAAAAGACTCTCCAGACTGTACAAACTGTAAGTTTTCTCATCTGGGATTCGTTCTGAACTTAGATCAGAATTTCAGAACGCTAAATAGCAGTCGTAAATCGCCCAGAGTTTTCTTAAATGCAATTCCTCAAAAAAACACTAGATGCCCCACGGGGCCGCTCCGTGTTAAGAGTGGGAGGCTGTAGGTGGAGGCGTGACATAAGCTGTCTGCCAGCAACCTGCAGGTGGAGGCTGCACCTGCAGGTTACTGGCAAAGGCTGTAGGTGGAGGCATGACTTAAGCTGTCTGCCAGTAAACTGTAGGTGGAGGCGGCACCTGCAGGTTGCTGGCAGAGGCTGTAGGTGGAGGCTTGACCTAAGCTGTCTGCCAGTAACCTGTAGGTGGAGGCGGCACCTGCAGGTTGCTGGCAGACGCTGTAGGTGGAGGCATGACCTAAGCTGTCTGCCAGTAACCTGTAGGTGGAGGCGGTACCTGCAGGTTGCTGAGAGAGGCTGTAGGTGGAGGCGTGACCTAAGCTGTCTGCCAGTAACCTGTAGGTGGAGGCGGTACCTGCAGGTTGCTGAGAGAGGCTGTAGGTGGAGGCGTGACATAAGCTGTCTGCCAGAATCTGCAGGTGGAGGCGGCACCTGTAGGTTGCTGGCAGAGGCTGTAGGTGGAGGCTTGACCTAAGCTGTCTGCCAGTAACCTGCAGGTGGAGGCTGCACCTGCAGGTTGCTGAGAGAGGCTTTAGGTGGAGGCATGACCTAAGCTGCCTGCCAGTAACCTGTAGGTGGAGGCGGCACCTGCAGGTTGCTGGCAGAGGCTGTAGGTGGAGGCATGACTTAAGCTGTCTGCCAGTAACCTGTAGGTGGAGGCGGTACCTGCAGGTTGCTGAGAGAGGCTGTAGGTGGAGGCGTGACCTAAGCTGTCTGCCAGTAACCTGTAGGTGGAGGCGGTACCTGCAGGTTGCTGAGAGAGGCTGTAGGTGGAGGCGTGACATAAGCTGTCTGCCAGAATCTGCAGGTGGAGGCGGCACCTGTAGGTTGCTGGCAGAGGCTGTAGGTGGAGGCTTGACCTAAGCTGTCTGCCAGTAACCTGCAGGTGGAGGCTGCACCTGCAGGTTGCTGAGAGAGGCTTTAGGTGGAGGCATGACCTAAGCTGCCTGCCAGTAACCTGTAGGTGGAGGCGGCACCTGCAGGTTGCTGGCAGAGGCTGTAGGTGGAGGCATGACTTAAGCTGTCTGCCAGTAACCTGTAGGTGGAGGCGGCACCTGCAGGTCGCTGGCAGAGGCTGTAGGTGGAGGCGTGACCTAAGCTGTCTGCCAGTAACCTGCAGGTGGAGGCTGCACCTGCAGGTTACTGAGAGAGGCTGTAGGTGGAGGCGTGACCTAAGCTGTCTGCCAGTAACCTGTAGGTGGAGGCGGTACCTGCAGGTTGCTGAGAGAGGCTGTAGGTGGAGGCGTGACATAAGCTGTCTGCCAGAATCTGCAGGTGGAGGCGGCACCTGTAGGTTGCTGGCAGAGGCTGTAGGTGGAGGCTTGACCTAAGCTGTCTGCCAGTAACCTGCAGGTGGAGGCTGCACCTGCAGGTTGCTGAGAGAGGCTTTAGGTGGAGGCATGACCTAAGCTGCCTGCCAGTAACCTGTAGGTGGAGGCGGCACCTGCAGGTTGCTGGCAGAGGCTGTAGGTGGAGGCATGACTTAAGCTGTCTGCCAGTAACCTGTAGGTGGAGGCGGCACCTGCAGGTCGCTGGCAGAGGCTGTAGGTGGAGGCGTGACCTAAGCTGTCTGCCAGTAACCTGCAGGTGGAGGCTGCACCTGCAGGTTACTGAGAGAGGCTTTAGGTGGAGGCATGACCTAAGCTGCCTGCCAGTAACCTGTAGGTGGAGGCGGCACCTGCAGGTTGCTGGCAGAGGCTGTAGGTGGAGGCATGACTTAAGCTGTCTGCCAGTAACCTGTAGGTGGAGGCGGCACCTGCAGGTTGCTGGCAGAGGCTGTAGGTGGAGGCTTGACCTAAGCTGTCTGCCAGTAACCTGTAGGTGGAGGCGGTACCTGCAGGTTGCTGGCAGAGGCTGTAGGTGGAGGCGTGACATAAGCTGTCTGCCAGCAACCTGCAGGTGGAGGCTGCACCTGCAGGTTACTGAGAGAGGCTGTAGGTGGAGGCGTGACCTAAGCTGCCTGCCAGTAACCTGTAGGTGGAGGCGGCACCTGCAGGTTGCTGGCAGAGGCTGTAGGTGGAGGCGTGACATAAGCTGTCTGCCAGAATCTGCAGGTTGAGGCGGCACCTGCAGGTTGCCGGCAGAGGCTGTAGGTGGAGGCGTGACATAAGCTGTCTGCCAGCAACCTGCAGGTGGAGGCGGCACCTGCAGGTTGCTGGCAGAGGCTGTAGGTGGAGGCGTGACATAAGCTGTCTGCCAGCAACCTGCAGGTGGAGGCTGCACCTACAGGTTACTGAGAGAGGCTGTAGGTGGAGGCGTGACATAAGCTGTCTGCCAGAATCTGCAGGTGGAGGCGGCACCTGCAGGTTGCTGGCAGAAGTTGCTGGCAGAGGCTGTAGGTGGAGGCGTGACCTAAGCTGTCTGCCAGAATCTGCAGGTGCCGCCTCCACCTACAGTTTACTGGCAGACAGCTTAAGTCATGCCTCCACCTACAGCCTTTGCCAGTAACCTGCAGGTGCAGCCTCCACCTGCAGGTTGCTGGCAGACAGCTTAGGTCAAGTCTCCACCTACAGCCTCTGCCAGCAACTTCTGCCAGCAACCTGCAGGTGCCGCCTCCACCTGCAGATTCTGGCAGACAGCTTAGGTCACGTCTCCACCTACAGCCTCTGCCAGCAACTTCTGCCAGCAGCCTACAGGTGCCGCCTCCACCTGCAGATTCTGGGAAACAGCTTAAGTCATGCCTCCACCTACAGCCTCTGCCAGCAACCTGCAGGTGCCGCCTCCACCTACAGGTTACTGGCAGACAGCTTAGGTCAAGCCTCCACCTACAGCCTCTGCCAGCAACCTGCAGGTGCCGCCTCCACCTACAGGTTACTGGCAGACAGCTTAGGTCAAGTCTCCACCTACAGCCTCTGCCGGCAACCTGCAGTTGCCGCCTCCACCTGCAGATTCTGGCAGACAGCTTATGTCACGCCTCCACCTACAGCCTCTCTCAGTAACCTGCAGGCGCATTCTCCACCTGCAGGTTGCTGGCAGACAGCTTATGTCACGCCTCCACCTACAGCCTCTGCCAGCAACCTGCAGGTGCCGCCTCCACCTGCAGATTCTGGCAGACAGCTTATGTCACGCCTCCACCTACAGCCTCTCTTAGTAACCTGCAGGCGCATTCTCCACCTGCAGGTTACTGGCAGACAGCTTAGGTCAAGCCTCCACCTACAGCCTCTGCCAGCAACCTGCAGGTGCCGCCTCCACCTGCAGATTCTGGCAGACAGCTTATGTCACGCCTCCACCTACAGCCTCTCTCAGTAACCTGCAGGCGCATTCTCCACCTGCAGGTTGCTGGCAGACAGCTTATGTCACGCCTCCACCTACAGCCTCTGCCAGCAACCTGCAGGTACCGCCTCCACCTACAGGTTACAAGAGCTGCACACAGCCGGCCCCGGCCCACGGAGGGAGAAACTGCCAGGGGCCACGCCAGGAAACCACCTACTGCCAGGCCCCAGACTGCCCAGGTACAGGAGCTAGTTTAGGTAGAGTAGATAGGTACTGTATGTAATGAATGTGTATAGAGATGGAGTAACAGAATGGTGTTTGTTACAGCAAACCTCTTGCAGGTGAGGGAGATTGGATGTGCTGTGAGACTAAGTGTCTCTACATTGAATGTAATTACAGATATCATTTCATTATAAAGGGCTATTGTGTATCCTTTGTATCCATTATAAATAACAGCTTCTTGTTTGTGCACTATACTGAATGGTGGAGCTTGTCCTGATAATGAATTGTTGCTTGATGTTGGCAGTGATTGTCGGTCCTACAGAAGAAGCACTTTTACCAGGTAAAGTCTCCCTTCAAACAACGTTTAATACCAGTTAGAGTCCACTCTGTTGTTCATTTACAGTTTTTACTGAATCACTTCTCTTTACTGGTCTTTGTAATGAATTTGTCTGCATGGTACATGGTATTGTTATTACGTTGATTTTAGATCCTGTCAGCTGCTTTCTTTTCCTTCACGAGACAAAGAAGTAATAATTGAAATGGCTTGTCCGTCTTTAGATGAGGATGCTGGCTTCTCTCCATGGTCATCATGGAGTCCCTGCACTAAGCCCTGCACAGATGCCCTCAGCCCGGCCACCAAGTCCCGTCAGCGACAGTGTGTCAGACCCCCCTGCTCTGGAAGCTCTCACCAGGAGAAGGCCTGTAACCTGCCCCAGTGTCCAGGTCTGACCGCTCACGCTATCTCTCAGGGTCTATGACTGCTGCCAACGGTCAAACATGAACTTCACAAACCATTAGCTCGCTTACGTTGTGATCCAGTTCTATTTAAGAAAGGAGCTCGACTACTGATACTTCAGGAGCTAATAGTAGAGCGTTGTAGTTCCCAGTTGTGGATCGAGGTGTGAACTAAACATTAAACAAGGCGCTGCTCAATAACATGACAACTTTCCAATGGCTTACATCAGACAGCAGGATGAATGATTCAGATATTAGGAGCCTGTGTGAGAGAGCACATGATGAAAGTAATGTTCAGCAATCCGCCAGTCAATTCTCTACACAAACAGTTTCACAACGTCTGTCGGTTGCTATTCGGGGCCGTTTGTGGCTTGGTTTGTCCTTTTCCCCTCAATGCTTATCTCAGAGACCACAGAACCGAGTGTTTCATCTACACTCAGCGTGACATCAGAAGAGATCAGTACAGCCGGCTGTATTGTTTATTAACTTTGTTTGAGGATAATGTGAAGTTTTATTTGTACATAAGCTCTGATTCATCATGTCTAACCAGGAAGTTGGCAGCTGAAGTGTTGACTGTAACGGGTAATGTAGGACCCAGGCGCAGTACGACGGACACCAGAGGTAATTTTAACTAGAGTTTTTCTCACAGGAAGCAGAATCACAGAGAACAGATGGCAGGATCTCGTGGTCAGGAACGGAAGGCTGGGTGAATTACCGGGGCAGAGGCAAGGCGGGGTAGTCCAAAACAGGCAGGGTCGGTAACAGGGAATCAGTCCAAAGGGGTGTGCGGGAAAGTCTTGCATGGAAGCGGAGAACGATCTGGCAGTGAGTGTGTGTAAGGCTGGGGCTTAAATAGTGGCAGAAGCAGGGTGAGCAGGTGAGAGTAGTGAGCTTGATGAGGTGAGAGTGGCAGCCAGGTGCGCTGAATGAACTGATTAGGTGAGTGAGAGGTGGAAAGGACAGAGTAGTAGTGGCAGAGCTGTGACAGTTGACTGTAGTTTTTCTCAGAACAGAGGTATTATACCCTGTTTGACTGTGAGGAGATGATACATGAATAACATTCTCATGGTTAAGCCATTATTCTGGCTTCAACTAGAACGTATGCCTCAACTCAATGAACAGCTGATGTGAACAACAGAGTGGACTCTAACTGGTATTAAACGTTGTTTGAAGGGAGACTTTACCTGGTAAAAGTGCTTCTTCGGGTATCTGGTGCAGTTGAGCCTCCCACCCTCACAGGTGCTGAAACAAAGAGGAACAACAACATCATTATGCTTCTGTCCCTTCTTTCTGGCTGTTTCTCTGTTAAATATAACTGTGGTGAACATGCATGTGTAGCATGTCTCCATTATTCTGACCAGTTGTTACATCCATCCGGGGCTTCGGTGGTCTCCCCTGGTTGCAGCCTGTGTCCGGTGCTGAGGTCCATGCAGGGACAGTCTTCTCTCTCTACACAGGCTGTCCCGTTAGCAGACAGGACCTTCCCCCCTGTACAGTAGCACCCGGGCTCACATTGCCATAGTGTTTCCGCATCTAACACTGTGTCACATGCGAAAATCCGCCAATCAGAAGGCTTTGTAAGGTTCAAGTGAAGTCTGTAAAAATGAAAATCAGACGAGGAAAACCCCTGTTTTACAGGTTTATATGAGGCCCAGGCTCAAAGAATGATGCCAAACTGCTTTATTAGATAGATTGAACACTATTAGTGATAAAAGAAGTGAAATATATAGTTATATAGTATATAAAATTACAATAAAACAGCTGAAAGTGCTGCTTCCAAAATCAGAATTGACGCCGGCTGACCTTGGCTGACCTGTAGAAAAACATTGATACCGCTGGCCTGCTTCACTTTATCAAAGCCATTTTTAGAGAGACTCCTGCCATGTTGTGCTATGACTTGTGAGGGGTGATTTGGGTGTATCTGCAAAAAAAAATAAAAAATGTCATTCTTTTCAGGCGAACCTGAAAATGTTCAATGTGAGCTGTGTGTTATGTTCATTCAGCAATAACCAGTAACATAAACACTGATATGTACACATATTAACACATCTCACACATTTTAGTGTCATTATAAAATGTAAATGATTCAAATAGACCTTGTAGTTGGAGAGATAAGTCCCTTTGAGTATGGGTAAACTATTTTCGAGCAGAGGCCTAAAAATGGGGCTAGGTAGGAAAAGGTTCAAGCTGCCCCAAAAAAAAGACAAAACAAATGAATTATTATGGCTTTTACAGAAGAGTAGTAACATGTACTCCAGAGGGAATGGCAGCAATAAAACACTGTACAAAAAATAACTTCAAGTATGACGCATGTAGATCTGGAGATGCATGGATTTGCATTTAGCTGCGTTCTCCTCAATGTCAGTGAACGCACCGTGTACATTGGAAGGGGATTTAAAGATCAACTCAAACTGTGTGTGTGTGTGTGTGTGTGTGTGAGAACACTGACGTCTGTCCTGACAACACACCTAACCCCCTCATGGGTCGGGGTCCTCTACAGCGTGTTGAGCTCCATGAGTCTCCCGGCGAAGACGGCGAGCGTCCCGATGATGCACACGGCCATGAACACACAGAGCAGGATGTGGTCCAGAACCATGGCCACGAACTTCCACTCCTCTGCTGCCTGAGACGAGACGAGGAAGGAAGAGAGAGAGAGAGAGAGTCGTGTTTGAAGTGCTCTGACTAGGAGTGAACGTTATTTGGGTATTTAGTAAACGGTATGTGGTACTGATGTCATTTTACATCAGTTGTATGATGGGTTTGGCTGCTTTATGTGTTTAAAGTTTGCTTTACACACATGAGACTTGCAAAAAATTTTGTGTTTCTGGTCCCCATTTGTTGGTCTGGTTACCAAGGTACATGAAAAAAATCTTATAATTAATTACATTTGAATTAAATTTAATGGAAATGTAAAGGAATATTTTGACATTTGGGAAAATTAGCTTTTTGGCAGAGAGACGAGACGATTGATACGAGTCTCTGTGTCTGTACAGTGAATGTGAGGCTGGAGACAGCAGCCGGTTAGCTTAGCTTAGCACAAAGACTGAAAACGGAGGTAAACAGCTAGCCTGGCTCCGCCCAAAGGCTCTCTTATTGACACGTTATGTCTTGTTTGTTTAATCCGAACAAGACATAACGTGTTAATAAGAGAGTCTTGGGATTGCTTTATGAATTGTGTAACCACTTGTTTCCATTGTCTTACATTGTTTGATTCCTCGTCTGATTTCATGGTCTCAGCGATGTACTTCACCCCTTCAATGGCGCTGCGAACATCCGGGTTTTTGGTGATGGGAGACTGGTAGGTGACACTGGTGGGGGTGGGGTTACCTGCAGGGGAGAGACAGGTCATACTTCTGGTAATACATATTCATTATAAACATAACAGTACAACGCAGAGAGAAACGGCCTTGCCGGTGATGTCGGAGATGTCCATGTCGGTGGGGAACGACCTCTTCTGCCGGATCTCCTGACTGGGACGCTTCATCGTCGAGAAGAACATCAAGTTGGGAATGGTTTCGATGAAGACCTGAGACACAAACAGATGCATTCTTTTTATTCAGTCACACACACACAACACTTTCTTAAATCATCGCGGGTGTAAACCTTGCGTATCCAGGGGGGCATGGTGTGCGTGCTGGGCGAGCGGTGGTGCGTGTTGATGACGATGACGGTGATGATGATGGAGGCGATGACGAACACCATCGTGAAGAGCATGTACTTCCCGATGAGAGGCACGGCGCTGGAGGTGGAGAGGATCAGCTCCACGATGACCAGCAGGAAGACGGTCAGAGACAGCAGGACGGAGATGGAGAGAGTCATCTTTTCACCTGTATAGAGACAGGGAGACGGACACAGAGACAGACATTCAGGCTACTTTTAAACAGCTCTTATAGTGGAAATAGTGGCAAGTTATGGCTCTACAGGCCAACTGATGAACAAACTTGTGTTTTATTTATGCTCTAATGTTACAGAATAGCAAGCTCATGTAGTACAAGCACATCCCAGTGGATTTCATGTATTTTCCATGTATGAAAGTGTCCCCAAAATGGTGACTTCATGAGCTTTTCCTCAGTTTCCACATTCATAATACTTACCTGATATGTGCCACACATGTGAACAAGTAAACATGTCACTTACAAACGCTCATAACCTACTTTATTTAGTCACACACGTCAAGGTTTCTGTCTACGTCTGCGTACCGGAGTCGGTGGGCAGGTAGAAGACCAGTCCGGTGAGGAACGAGAACAGCATGCAGGGAATGATGACGTTGACGATGAAGTAGAGAGGCAGACGCAGCATCAGGAAGTGGTAGGTGATGTGGAGGTACGGCGTGTCGGGGCAGCAGGTGTAGTAAACCCAGTGTTTCCAGCTCCGGTAGTCCTTTAGCACCCATTCACCAGACTCCATGAAGTTGCTGAGGTCAGGCCGATCATTGTCCTAGAAGACAGAGGAGTATAGGAGGTAATGCACTGCAGTAGAAAAGGGCCTTAAAGGTGAAGATATTCAGGGGTTACATGCTGTAAACTACAGTTTTATGACAGGAGTCATAGGATGGTTACTAAATCTGTAGTATTTGAAACCACAGACACAAGCTTTCACACTGACATGTCAACATAACCCTGTGAATATATATATACATTATATATAAGTCACACTCACTGGGTTGATGACGACCAGCAGTCCGTCGTACGTCCAGGTGCCCAGCTTCATGCTGCAGTTCTGCAGGTCCAACGGGAAATGGAGGACGATGATCTCGCAGTAGCTCTTAAAGATGGCCGGAGGGTTCCACGTTATCATCCCAGTGTGCTCCAACAGGACTTTGGTTTCGTGGATGATGGCAAAGTCGCCGTCAGCGCTGAGGAAGAGGAAGACGGGGACAAAGGGAGAGTGTGAGAGAAGCATGCGATGCATTTGGACGTATAGGTGTGTGTGAGTTTGAGTAGTGTGTGTTTACTTGTTGTACAGCACCAGGTCTGGTTTCCATATGTCGGGTGAAGGGACTCTGATCTTCCTGATGCCTCCGTACTCATCTGGATTCCAATTCAGGTTCACATCGAGCCATTGCTGGGGTGAAAATCAGGGAAACTTGAGATCATTTTGTCTACTAGAGCAGTGTTTTTCAACCTTTTCTGAGCCGCGGCACACTTTTTACATTAAAAAGATTCCGCGGCACACCAACAACCAAAAACGTTACAAAATGACACCTTTTAGCATAATACAGTATATATACCAGGGGTGTCAAACTCAATCTCAGAGAGGGCCAAAACTAAAAATTGGGACTACGTTGAGGGCCAAATAGAGTCACCATTTAATAAACAGGATAGAAGGGATATTGGACAAAGTGCAAAAAGAAATAGGCTACATTATTATATGTGCCAGAGCCAGATGTTTGGCATCTTCTCTTGGCTGCCAGTTCATTAATATCTGGGGTTAGGTTCTGTGGAAACCCTCAAGATGGAGTGAAGGTGTGCATCAGTGAGACGACTCCTGTGTCGGTCTGTGTTCATCTTCATCACAGAGAAAAGCTGCTCACACAGGTATGTGCTTCCAAACATGCAGAGCGTTTGAGCAGCATGTAGGCGGAGTTAAGGCATCGTTTTGGGATGAAGCTTGGAAACTGTGCAGCGCCCTCAGAGTCATACTTTGCGTGTCATTACACTGGAGGTCTATCAGCTCCACAGGTGCTCTTTCCACGTCAACTGCAAACGGATTGCTGAGCAGTTCAAATTTAAATTTCTGAGCTGCAAAGTCGGCAAATTGCAGAGTGAACTCTGTGCCAAGTGCACCCAGTTTATCAGCACAATGCTCAGTCGGGAACACAGCGGTGGAGACTTTTACTGCATCACACATGTCTGTGATCACACGTCCCCGTCCCTGAAGCTGGAGGTTTAGCGCAGTGACATGCTTCGTTATGTTGAACATAAAGCCAGCTCACATCGCCACTTGTCGTCCCGGAGCTCTGTGGTGTGGCGGGCCAGTTATGATAAACATCTGATATTTTCTGTCGGGCCGTTGTACCGAGGGCCGGATATATGCTGACAATGTAATGACAAGTCTCTAAATGTGTTGATCCTTACTAGGCTTTTCATCTGGGTTATGTTGTCCAGGGCCCAGTTCAGAGTCTGCATTTTTCCTTTTCAAATATTTCTCCACTGCTGTTCGTCTTGTCACCTCAACCTCTCCCATCATTTCATTCTACTGTCCTAAATTAACAAGGTCATTACTGCGCTACCTACTGCCACCCACTGGCATGGAAGAGTATTATTACTTAGTCAGACACTATATTGCAGCTCAGACGCTCAACAATGGCAAAGTATTTGCAGCAACTAAATAATATTTTTTTGGACTCATTAAATGAAATTGGACATTTTCCCACGGCACACCTGGCGATCTCTCACGGCACACTGGTGTGCCGCGGCACAGTGGTTGAAAATCACTGTACTAGTGTACTGATGAAGCCAAGTTTAGTTGTTTTTATTCCCAGAATGAATACATTGTGAAAATACAAGTTGTCATGTACTGTATATATCACAGCAGAATAAATATAAATAACCTCCAGCAGTCACCATGTCATGAATCCTCCCTTCTTTCTATTTCAACTAGTTGAAACAATAAATATCATTCATTTGTGATACTATTTGTGTAATATATTCACCAACAAAAAGCATATAAATACACGATAATGGGCTGCCAGTTGCAACTACATTGAAGTATGTAAATTAAACAGCAGATTCATTGTTAAAATATATGATATATAATACTTGAGTAACTGTGTTTTGGGTGTCACATGGTAAAAACTTTAATAGCATTAATTTCTAGGGAAATTAATACTAATTAATTAATCCATTAGTCCAGGGGTGGCCAACCAGTCAGAGACTAAGAGCCCCATTTTTTACTGTGTTACCGCAAAGAGCCACATCATACACATGGGCACACATGAACATCACCCCATCCCTTCCTCACACTCACACTCACACTCACACACACACACACACACACACACACACACACACACACACACACACACACACACACACACACACACACACACATCCAAGTCCACAAACAAAAATATAATAATTTACAATCGCGTTTTTCTTTTACAATCCTCTTCAAATCTGGCTTGTATTCCGTTGTTGCCACTCGAAGCAATTCTTCCACATGAGTGTCAGTCAGACAGATCGATGCTTTGATTTCACGTGTTTCAGGGTAGAAAACAGACTCGCAGACGTATGTTGACCCAAACATTGACAGTATCTTAAGCGCAGCCCGTTTGACATTGGGGTATTTTTCCATTGGCACACTTTTCCAGAACTCAATGGTCTCTTCCCTTAAAGCAGGTTTCAGTTGGTCCTCCTCACAAAGATCGATCATCTCCAACTCATCTGTGACTAGCGGGGCTTTCAAACAGTCCGTCTCCGCATTAAATGGGTCGACGAGGAACGTAATCTGTGGCCTTTTCAGTTGTAGATCACGGAACCGGGTCACAAAGCTTTCGTGCAGGTTTTCAGTCAGTGTTGCATATCTGGCTCTTTGCTTATTCAGGGCGGCGCTGGTGACTTGGCTTTTAGCAGAGTGGGAAAATGCGCTAAATCTCCCTTTTGAATATGCGCCTTGAACAGCTTCAGTTTGTTGACAAACGCAAACACACTTTGCACCAGGTCAGGCAGCATGTTTAACTTACCCTGCAGGGTCAGGTTCAGTCTGTCCAAGTGACACAGCATGTCGACCAAAAAGGCCAGATCCATAATCCACTCGAGGTCCGAGAGCTCGGGTTGAACGCCATTACGTTCAACAAACAAATGTAAACTCTCCCACTCTGTTAAAAACGTCCTGCGTTCATCTTCATATTTTCGTTTTGCTGTGCATTTTTTCCTGCCATTTTGAGAGCGAACTGGACACAAATTGTTTACTCAAATGATCTTGCCCCTACTGGGAAACTTTGCGGTATTTTCATCTCACGCACATGCGCGTTTGACGAAAATACCGTATTGAACTCAAGCGAAGCAAACACGCACATTAAAAAAAAAACACAAACACAAACTTCGATATGAACGTAAGAGCCGCATGAAACCAGGCAAAGAGCCGCATGCGGCTCGGGAGCCGCGGGTTGGCCAGGCCTGCATTAGTCCATATCCTGTTAAATCTACATACTTGCAATGTGGCGTATACCCTCTGACCATTGTCATTGGAATTTTCTAAATGTGTAGTTGGCATATATTTTTGGTTTTCCTGAAGTCAACAGTCACATTTACCTGTTTGAGACGAACATTACTGGTCACAATCTGGTTAACTTCATCCTGAGAGAAGCAGAAAAAGACAGAATAAACAAAAACAGTCAGAGGCAAGTAAGACTTTCACGAGAGATTTCAGGACAAAATATAACCTGCACGCTTGTAACCATTTATTTTCGTGTTTTTATGGACAATCTGTGGCATTTTAACAATAAATAAGCACATTCAGAGGCAAACATCCTATTATATTAATGGCCGAGGCAATCTGGAATGTGAATTAAACATTTTGACACCACACATTCAAAGTAAAAAGGTTTTGGAGATAGTCACAGCCGCCTTAATGTTTAAACATATGCCAGCAACGTCGCAGGTTGTTTGGGTGTACTGCTAATGTTAATGTTAGAAATAATTAGAAGCAATGGTCAAGCACTACTTGCTGGCAACAAAAAAAAAACGGTGTGGATAATTGTGGATTAATGCATGACAAAAAAGCACCCGCAGTTGTACTTTATCATTACAATACAACATAAGATAAGTGACTGGAGAGAATAGATTTTAAATGGTTTATTAAGTTTGGCTTGACTCGCAAAGTCAAGTACCGGTAGTGTGAGAAAACAACAATGCGCATGCTCAGAGCCCGTTAGCAGGTGGACACAAATGTATTTTTATTTTTTTCATTTGACTGCTAAAGTAAGCGCTGCTGACGTCACCGCTCTTGATTGACGTGCGCTCGTCATCGTTCGTTCTAGAAGTTGAAAATGTAGTCATCGAGTTCTTTGTTCTGCTTAACTGAGCTGGAGGACTTGTAGATGATCACACATCGGCGCTCACCAGCTGAGGAGGAACTTCGTTTTTATTTTTGTCTACACTGCTAAGGCTAGTTAGCTAGTTAATTGTTCTCATTTCAGCGACGGGTTTCATCTGGTCTTCAGACTCCGGAAGCCGGCTGAGGACCCAGAAGGAGAGAGAGCTAATATAAGTACTTCTTTTTTTATTTGCATTGTGGTTGTGTTGTGCTGCTTTGTGTCATCTCTAAGCCGATATGTCTGTTGTGACTGTAGAAAAATGAGGTGTCTTTTGCTAACTTTATTAGCCCAACATTAGCATAACACTGAGACTGACTGTATTCCCACGCCAGGTAACGTTACTGTCCATTTGTGCCACATGGTCTTCATCTGTACAGACTGGTTGAACTAGCTAAAGACTGCTTGTGTTGCTTGTGTCCTCTCTGGTGTGTCTCTGGTCCTATAGTCTGGGTGGTATACCCCTGAAAGAGTTTACATTAGTTGAAGGTGCTCAGATGTTCCCATTGGTGGGGTGAACATTGTCATACTTTAGTTAAATTGGTCCACTATTGTGCTGATGAAGATGAGTTATGTTTTATTTCCATAAGAGGATTATTTAAACTTTGTTTTGTTTTTTTAAAGATTCCTATTCACTTACATTGTGTGAAGTGTCATGGTCTTCATCTTTACAGACTGGTTGAACTAGCTAAAGACTGCTTGTGTTGTGTTGCTTGTGTCCTCTCTGAGGCGATATGTTTGATGTGACCCTGGTCCTATAGTCTGGTGAGCCTACGCCCCAAAAGATTTTACATATAAGGGACTGGAGTTATTGATGACTCCAATCCAGGTGCACATCCACATTGTTGATGTGAAAACTGGAAATCTTCATCATTTGGTCTACTTATGTGCCGATAAAGCTAAATTCAGTTGTTTGTTTTCCATTTGTGCCATCGTCTTCATCTTTACAGACTAGTTGAACTAGCTAAAGACTGGTTGAAGACTGGTTGAACTAGCTAAAGACTGCTCGTGTTGTGCTGTTTGTGTTCCTTTTTGGCCGCGGTGCCATCAAGGAGTCGATATTGTTGTTGTGACCCTGGTTCTGCAGCAGGAGTGAAACATTGAAGACTTCAAATCCTCTTCACCTCATACATTGTAAAGTGCCATGGACGTCCTCGTCACAGCCTGAACGCAGAAGGAGAGCTACAAACAGTAAGAGCAATTCATTTTAATATGCATTGTGCTTGTGTTTAGTGGCCGCCGTGCCGTCACAGAGCAGATATGGTTGTAATGACCCTGGTGCTACAGTGTAAAGACAGACATGGCTGCCACGCCCAGCCTTTGGTCATTAGCTCTCTTTCACCTTGTTGCATCTTTTTCTCATAAACATTCCTGCTGGATTCATGTGAGTAGAAGCTTTGGTCTTTGGCCCAAATTCCTGGTTGTTTTGCATGATGTTTGCACTATGTTTGCTGCTGTGCCATGACATGTTGTAAATGCTTGTGACTTGCTGTCTGCATGCGAGTGTGTTGGTATGGTAATTGAAAAGAGAAGCTATTTGCATTGCGGAATATTGTCTGTTTTTATTTCACATAGTTTGGCCGTTGCATAAAATGAAATAACTCCATGAAATGACACGATGGAAAGAAATGACTGATGTCAAGAGTGTTTTCTTAGAAGGTGCAAAGAGCTGTTTAGTTCCATAATGATTTATTTTATGTAAAATGCAGAAACCGGACGCTCTTCACTCGCAATAGTATTTTGAGTAAACCTGAAGGCCTCAAGTGTAAATGATGTGAGCATAATGTCATGTTTTCTACATTTTGCTTCTGGTGTTGCCACCTCCATCCCTCTCTCTTACCACACTGATGAGCTGTATCAGCTGTAGTCCCACGGTGACCACTACGGCTTCACTGAAGTGGTTAACGGGGCGAACCACCTTGTTGTAACCAGTGAACAGCGTCTTCACCAGACGCATCTCATCCTCTGAGCAGAACACTGGACCTATAGGACACACAGACATGTACGCAAACACTTCAGTCACACGTTGTTCTGGTACACACCTTTTTACTGACGAGTGGCATCTTCTGAACATATTGCACAGGGAGGTCAGAGGAGGAAAACGCAGATTTGGGCTGTGGAGGAATTGAACTTTACTTGAAAGTAATGTGAGCTTTATGCTGGAGGCAAACTAGTTCATACATTTCCTTTTGTGCTCACTTTGACTGAGATACACAGTATGACATGTCGCCATATCCAGCTGACGCCCGTGTCCCCACAAATGTTTTCACGCTGGAACCAAAATCACAGCTGCAGCGAGAGGCAGGCCAGCAGATTGCTTTTAACTGTGATTCACACTGCAAACATTTCCCAGGCTTACAACTAGCAACCCGAAACCCTTCAGTGGGAGAGAGAATGCATTGGAAGAGAGGCAGACAGGAAGTTACAGGAAATATATCAGATGAGAGAGAAGTGGAGTGACTGGCGTGCCATGCTGGTGAAAAGCCTCGGCGCTGAGTGTCTCTGGAGCCGTCTAAGCACTGCGATCAAGTGTGTGTGCGTGTGTGTGTGTGTGTGTAAATCCTCGGAGCAGAACCTAATCTGAGTGTTAAGAGGGGGTTTGGGGAAAACCATCCCTGGCCGATCCGCTTGACATCAAGTCTGGATCAGTTAGAGTTCAGAACATTTAACCTGCATTTAACACCTTCATACAAAGGTGTTTCCAGCTAATAGACTTACAGTTCCTTTGTATTAACCATGCCTTTATGAGCCTATAAATTATGATATGCAACATAAATATATACCAGCTGCACTTGTTGCTTGACAATGAACTAGAGACAGATTTTTAATCCACATGAGCATTCATTTGTTGTTGTTTTGAACATAAAATAGAGGCTGAATTTGTGAAGCTGATACTTGTTGACGTTAATATCTGAGAATTCCAGATAAGAATCGTTAGCATACAGCCCTCAAATTGAAGAGTTTCTGATTGCAAGTTATTTCTGAATGTTTGCAAGCATTTATCTATGATCAGTACTTGTTGATAAAATATTAAGAAACTGGTCTGGTTCTGCAAGAAACTATGTCATATCCTCTATTGCTTATTTAGGCCTGTAATTTCTCATACATCCTCACTCCTCTGACGCATGCTTACTCATAATCTCCTTGCTGTCATTGTTTTTTTTAGTGCTGTCAATCGTGGTATCAGCTGGTCACATGTGATAGCACAGCGACACACCTACGTTGTTAGACATCATCCTGTCTGCTGTTAAACGAGACTCTCTCAGACTTTAGTACGTTCATGTCAAACGATCTATTATGATGAAAAGTATTTACTTTCTCTTGATTTACTTACTGTAGTATACTTTGTACTACAAGTGGACTATCGCATCACCTTTGTTCATGTAAACGCACCTCGTAGTTTTGTTGTAATATGACCCGGCAAATTAACATAATGCTAAAGTTACATCCTTTGCATGTTTGTAGGAATCTGAACTGAGCTGTAGGATCTTGTTTCATTTAGCTAGCGATGGCTGCTGCCTGTCTGTTGTCCTGTGAGCACGCTTTGATCAGACAGAAATAGATGGGAGGGAAGGCGGGACAGAGCAGCCACTTGGAGCTGTCAATCATTGCCCACTTTAAACTCCCAATTTACGCAGGATACCGAACCACCGGTGCACAATACAAGGTGCTGAGACTCTTTTGTGTTTGCTGACACGTTCCAGCTGGAAAGTGACAGAAGTGTGGAGATTATTTCTGGTTGTATTTGAGTCCATGATGATATTGTGGGCTGGAAATAAGCTTTTGACCAAATGTCTTGTGACAGTCTGTTGAGGAGAGTTAATCGATCCTCTGCTGTTAGAATGCATTTGAGCAGAAGAAAACAGAATAGGTTGCCACTTACCCTCAAATTGAATCTGTTCACTTTCCCCTTGAAGTTGTGTTATCTCCTAATCGGGCATGAATTGTTGTTGAATGGGTATGTTTGGCTAGAAATAACTAGTTACTTCTGGCTGCAGTCTTGTCTATTAAGATTATTGTCAGTGAATTAATTCATTCTTCCTATTCTATTGTCTGTCTTTCTCCCTCCCAACCTCCCTGTCTGTCTTTCTCTCTCCCAACCTCCCTGTATCCCTGTCTCCCTCCCTCCCTGTCTCCCTCCCTGTCTTTCTCCCTCCCTGTCTGTCTGTCTTTCTCCCTCCCTGTCTCCCTGTCTGTCTCCCTTCCTCCCTCCCTCCCCTGTCTTTCTCCCTCCCTCCCTGTCTCCCTCCCTGTTTGTCTGTCTCCCTCCCTCCCTCCCTGTATCCCCGTCTGTCTCCCTCCCTCCCTCCCTCCCTCCCTCCCTGTCTGTCTCCCTCCCTCCCTGTCTTTCTCCCTCCCTGTCTCTCTCCCTCCCCTCCCTGTCTCCCTACCTGTCTCCCTTCCTCCCTCCCTCCCTTTATCCCTCCCTGTCTCCCTCCCTGTCTGTTTGTCTGTCTCCCTGTCTGTCTCCCTCCCTGTCTGTTTGTCTGTCTCCCTGTATCCCCGTCTGTCTGTCTCCCTCCGTGTCTATCTGTCTGTCTCCCTCCCCCCTCCCTGTCTGTCTCCCTGTCTCCCTCCCTCCCTGTCTGTCTCCCCTCCTCCCTCCCTGTCTCCCCTCCTCCCTCCCTGTCTCC